>VSMD01113619.1:0-47817 GCA_008750895.1 Mirza zaza
CAGGCTAGAGTGAGTGCCGTGGCGTCAGCCTAGCTCACAGCAACCTCAGACTCCTGGGCTCAAGCGATCCTCCTGCCTCAGCCTCCCGAGTAGCTGGGACTATAGGCATGCGCCACTATGCCCGGCTAATTTTTTTTTTATATATATATTAGTTGGCCAATTAATTTCTTTCTATTTTTATAGTAGAGACGGGGTCTCGCTCAGGCTGGTTTTGAACTCCTGACCTTGAGCAATCCGCCCGCCTCGGCCTCCCAGAGTGCTAGGATTACAGGCGTGAGCCACCGCGCCCGGCCTATAATTCTTTTTTATATATTGCTGGATTTGGTTTGCCAGTATTTTGTTGAGGATTAAGACATCCAAATTCCTAAGAGATACTGGTCTGTAGTTGTTTTTTTGTGGTATCTCTGTCTGGTTTTGCTATCAGGGTAAAACTGCTCTCATAGAATGAATTGGGAAGTGTCCTTCCTCTTCTGTTTTTTTTTGAAGAACTGGTATTAATGTTTGGTGAAGAACTGGTATTAATGTTTGGCAGAATTCATCAGTGAAGCCACCTGAGCCTGAGCTTTTCTTTGATTACTAAGTCAATCTCTTTACTTGTTACAGTTCTATTTGCATTATCTATTTCTTCTTGAGTCAGTTTTGGCAGTTTGCGTTTTTCTAGGAATTTGTCCATTTCATCTAAGTTACCTCATTTATTGGCATATAATTATTCATATTATTCCTTTATAATCCTTTTTATTTCTGTAAGGTCATTAGTTATTATATATTCCCTATTTCATTTCTAATTCTAGTAATTTGAGTCTTCTTTCTATCCTGATCCATCTAGCTAAAGGTCTGTCAGTTTTGTTGACCTTTTCAAAGAACCAGCTATTGGTTTCACTGGTTTTATTTCTATTGTTTTCCTATGCTCTATTTCATTAATTTCTGCTTTAATCTTGATTATGGTCTTCCTTCCATTGGCTTCAGTTTTAGTTTGCTCCTCTTTTTCCAATGTCTTCTGGTGATGAATTGGGTTATTGATATGAGATCTTTCTTCTTTTTATTATAGGAATTAACAGCTATAAACTTAACACTAAGCACTGCTTTAGCTGTATCCCGTAAGTTTTGGTATATCATGCCTTCATTTTCATTCATCTCAATGTGTTTTCAAATTTTCCTTTTGATTTCTTCTTTGACCCACTGGTTATTTAGGAGTGAGTTGTTTAATTTCCACGTAATTGTGAGCTCCCAAATTTCCTTCTGTTACTGGTTTCTAATTTCATTTCATTGTGGTCAAAGAACATACTTTATATTATTTCTATCATTTTAAACTACTGAGGTTTATTTCATGGCCTAGCATGCAGAATGCTGCGTATGTACTTGAGAATAATTTATATTCTGCTATTTGTGGGTACAGCATTCATCACTGCAAATAAAGATCACAAAATTTATATTCTGTGTACTCTTTTGCAGCAAATGTTGAAGGAAAGAATCCACCAAAGAAAGTAAATAGAAGTAGGTATAGGATGTAAGAAATAAATAATTAGAGATGAAGCCTCAGGAAGATGTTGAAGAGAAGTTTCAGGAAGATACCTGTGCAGCAAGCCTAGGGAGAAACATGTCCAAATTGGAGAAGAGATCAGAGGGTCTAGGAAGGAGCTCTTCAGAAAATAAATAACCTATGTTTTTGAGCATATGGAAAATATTAGCCATCAGCATGTGGCAGAAATATTGAAAATATTAACAGATACTAAAAAACATTTAAAAAAATACAGGCAAATGAAAAATAGGCAAAGTATTAACTCCAGGACAGATTAAGTTTCTGTAAGAAAGAAGACAGTAGCAAATCACTTGGTATAGGAGTAAACACCTGCACAACCAAATGTAAATCGTTTCTACTAATTATCAATAGATTCATAAGTATGTTATGAGTACTTATGAATATGGGAAGGATATAGCAAAAGAATGTAGGAATAATATGGGAAAGCTAAATCTTCACTTACCAAGACAGACAGACACACATAATGCCTACATTTATCAATAAATCAAAAAACAATGCCTACAATTGATAAATCAAGAAACAGTATAAGCTCGTATTTGAAATACATGAGTAAATGCAAGAGGAATGATTTGATACTGTGAATGGTTACAAGATTAGAGGTTGGGAGGATTGTTGCAAGGACAGCTATTTTTGATTCTAAGTTTGAAAATTATGTTCATATTAACTGGATAAGATTTAAAGGAATTTAAATGAAAAGATTTTTTAAAAGATTTTCATAACTCACTGCTAACTGGTAACGTCCTGAAAATATTAGCTTCCTTCACTGGCAATCCAAAACTACTTACTTGCTTTCCCAATTTATCTTCTAAATCTTATATTAAAACACACCTTCCGAACATCAGAACTTTTAGGTTCTGTTGTCCAAGTAATGACCCGAGACACTGCTAGGCGAGTTTCACTGGAATTTATAAAATCTCCTGGATCCATCTGTTTGGCCAGAGTTTCTATGTATTTAAGGATAGCAACCTTCACCTGCAGAGGTAAGCACAAACAGAGAGGACAATAAGATGGTTATTGTGAGACACTAGAGAATGCTTCAAAAATAATCATGTAGTCATTTTTTGACAAATAGAAAATGAACAAACAACATCAACAAAAAAGAAATTATACAACCACCTACCTACCTGAGATACAAATATATGATAATGTTGATGATTTTTTTTTCATACACATCAGAACTTTTAGGTCCCAGGTGTTTCAGTTCCTGAGTTTGAACAACCACTGAAAACTCTATTGACAAGAAATTTTTCCTTGAATCTGGCCTTAGAGCTGACTCTTGGCTTGCCTCATGGGGAGCCAGTCTTTATCAACTCAGTGTAGTTTTGTTTTTAGGGAAATGAACCAAAGTATTTTGGAAATAAGGTATGGTAAATGAATTTGGTAATCAAGGTAGGCAATATAAGGTTTTTGTTTTTTTTTTTGGGTCAAACATAGGATAAGACTCACATAATGAGATCAGGTTCCTTAACGGGTCCATCAATTGTTAGAACTGTCTTCCAAAAGAAGTGTCACAAAAATGTTTTATACAAGTACCACTGGAAAAAAGACAATACTTATTTGTATAAAAAAGCTATCATATATAGGTCTAAAAAGTCTCATTATTCTCCCAGTAATTCTCAATTTGTGGGTGTGTGAAAGGTAGATATGTAGTGGAACGAAGGCTTCAAAATCAGTAGGAGGTAAGATATTTTCAAAGCACACATGCTTCTTTCTAGACTTTTTCATCCTTATAGTAAGCCACTATTAAATTATGTCCTTCCTCTCAGGTATGCTGAAGCAGATAAAAAGGTTGAAAACCACTGCTTTTAAAGTTATATATTCCAACATTCTAGGATTTCTAAATAACAATTCTCTGAGACTTTACCTGTGTACTTAAAAATTAAATTTTTTAATTGGACAAATAACAATTATATATATTTAGGGTATACAAAATGATGTTTTGAAACATGTATGCACTGTAGAATGGCTAAATTGAGCTAATTAACATATGCATTACCTCATAGACTTCGTTTTTGTGGTGAGAATACTTAAAATCTATTCTCTTGGTAATTTTATTTTTTTAATTCAATTTTTAAATTACATATGTTTAAGGGGTAAACATGATGTTTTGATATACACACAAAGTGAAATGGTTACTATGTTAATCAAATTAACAATCCATTATCTCAGTTACCCTTTTTGTGTGTATGTATGGCAACAGCACCTAAAATCTACTTTTCTAGCAAAAATCCCAAATATAAGACAATATTATTAACTATACTCCTCATGTTGCACATTTGATTTCGAGACTTATTCAACCTATAGATCTACAACTGTGTATTTTTTTTTTTTTTTTGTAAAGAGATGTGGCTCATGTTTTTTTGTCCAGGCTGGCCTCAAACTCCTGGGCTCAAGTGATCCTCTCACCTCAGCCTCCTCAGTAGCTGGGATCCTTCAACCTACATCTGCCCATTTCACCTCCCTCATTAGTGATTGTCAAGTATACAATACATTGTTATTAACTATAATCACTACGTTGTACCCATGCACTTTAGAAACAGAATGTGACATGGTGCACAGTCCTTGGATAGAGCAGATGCTAAATACATATTAAGTGATTTGCTGACTTAGAAAAAGAAAAGTTTAAATGTATGATTAAAACTTGAAAAAATATGCAAAGATTAAAGTAATCAGTTTTTGTATGCCTTTCCTTCTCTTATCATTGATTTTAATGTCATTTTTGACACTCAGGCCAAATAAGGTCTCTGGGAAGTGCCATGCTAAGTTTATAGGTAAGAAGTAAAATATCAAAATAAGGTTCTGACTCTTGTACATTTTACCCTTCCCGCTTCCAGTAAAAAAAAAACCAACCAACAAACAAAAAAATGACAGAAGGGATCAAATTATATTCTTATTTTATAACAAATGAATTTTAAAAGGATATAAATTTACACAGGAAACAAAAGCAAAAACAGGCAAATAGGATTACACCAAACTAAAAAGCTTCTACACGGCAAAGGAAACAATTGACAGAGTGAAGACAACCTTCAGAATGGGAGAATATATTTGCAAACCACACTCTAATAAGTGGTTAATATTCAAAATATATAAGGAACTCCCACAACTCAACAGCAAGAAAATAACTTGATAAAAAATGGGCAAGGAACCCGAATAGACATTTCTCAAAAGACAATATACAAATAGTCAACAGGTATATGAAAAGGTGACCGACATCAGTAATCATCAGGGAAATGCAAATCAAAACCATAATGAGGTATCACTTCACACTTGTTAGGATGGCTATAATTAATATTAAAAGATCACAGATAATGAGTGTTGGTGAGGGTATAGAGAAAAGGGAACCCTGTACACTGTTAGAGGGAATGTAAATTGGTACAGCCATTATGGAAAACAGTATGGAGGTTCCTCAACAAATTAAAAATGTAACATTTTATTATCCAGCAATCCCACTTCTGGGTATATATTCAAAGAAAGGATATCAATATATATTGAAGAGATACCCTGCACTTCCACATTTATTGCAGTACTATTCACAATAGTGAAAATATGGAGTCAACCTAAGTGCTTATCAATGGATGAATGGATAAAGAAAATATGGTATATATACACAATGGAATACCATTCAGCTCTATAAAAGAAGAAATTGGTCACTTGTGATAACATGTTGAACCTGGAGGACAATATGTTAAATAAAAATAAGCAAGGCACAGAAAGACAAGTACTTACATGCAAAGTATAAAAAAGCTGAACTCATAGAAATAGACAGTAAAATAGTAGTTCCCAGAGGCTGGGGGGCGGGGGGAAATTAGGGAAACATTGTCAAAGGCCTACAATTTCAGTTAAGACAGGAGGAATAGGTTCAAGAGACCTACTTATATATCATGGTGACTACAGTTAATAACAGTATACTATATATTTGAAAATTGCTAAGAGTGTGGATTTTATGCATTCTCGCCACAAAAAAAGGTATGTGAGGTAATGTAAATGTTAAATCGCTTAATTTAGCCATTCCACAATGAATACATATATCTAAACATCATGTTGTACACCATAAAGATGTATCATTTTTACTTGTCAATTAAAAAAGAAGTAATTATAACTTAAATAAATGTATTGCAAATATCAAGAGTTAATCTATTAGCCCTCAGAAAAGTGTAGTGGACAGGAAAAGAGATTTCTGCTTAATTTTGCAGTAGTAGGCACAACTAAATTATGGTGGTACATAATATTCTGAATTTTTGAAGCCATACCAGCTTCTATCTGTGTTACTACTGAAAGGTGATTATATTAAATAATAATAAAAAAGAACATCTATGTGTTTTTCATTTGCCACCATCAATGGAACAAATTTATTTGCACTGTGTAAGATTCAACAATGCATTTTCTTGGCAATTTATAGTCATGCAAAATTTTAAGAGGGTTTCACAGAATAGGTGTGTTTACTATACTAATAGGCAAAATAACCGCAATACACATATAATCATTTGAATGTATATATTTTTAGTAGGATATTTTATAAGTTATAGTCTATAATTTTAATAATGCAAACATGCATTCTTTTTCAGAGAAGGAAAAACAATCTAGTTGCTAAGGCATGTGTAATTCCTCAGTATGTTTATGAAACCAAGAAAAAGAGGTCAACAAAAATTACACTTATTGTTAAAATAGTACTAATTCAAATAAAATCACTCTGTATTGCCGTTTTCCCCATTGATTCCTTTTTGACATTTAATTACAAGATACTCGTGAGAGATGCAAAATTTTATACAAACATCCATTGTTTACCTGAAAAGTCAATCACTTTTTCAATAAAGACTTTTTCTAGATCTCATACTCAATTTATTTGTATTTACTATAATCTGTTAAGTTTTTATATTTAATCTTGTAACCCACTTGAAAACTGCTTTTACTTTTGGCATAAGGTATGACTCCAATATAACTTCTCCCTGCTATCCTAAAACACTGATTTAAGAGTTGAAGATTTTCATCGCTTTGCTACTATATCTATACCTATATTAAATATATATACATATATTTATAAATAACGTAGGCTTTTAGAGAAACAATCTGTGATTCTAGTTGTCAGTATAATGTTTTCTAATAGAAAAGCTAATTTCCCGTTTTAATCTTCCCTTTGATGATTGTCTTTCTCTCCAGGTATTCAGCAACTTTCTTCAATTCACCTATCAGCCTTATTTCTTAAGCTAGTTTAGACCTTCCTTTGCACTGGCCTATCATACATCTCTACACACATTTTTAATAGCACTTGAACACCACCATAGGTACCTATATTATAACCTTTATTACAGTTTGTCATCTATTATTGATAATAATGATAAAAATTGTAAGTTTTATATTCCCAGGAATATCTACAACAATGCCTTGGACATAAAATGAGTTCAAAAATATTTATCAGTAATATCAAGTAAAGTATTCTTCTGAAGGTCACTTTGCAAAATCAAAACAGATGAAACCCTTTTCACAAAGCAGTTCTGAGAAAACAAAATCATGTTGAGTAAAAGTCAACCTTGGTAAGAAACATAATTGTGATTCTGAGGTACAACTGCATTCAGAAACTTAAGGGGAAAAATTAATCCTGGGCAGTAATGCTTGTGGAAATATATTTCATGCAGAATAGAGCAGAAAATGATAGGACTTGTATAAGCATATATGCTTGTTATTTCCCTGACTTTAATCTCATTTAATAAAACCCACTAAAAAACATCTTTAGTACAGAATTCAAGGGCTCTCCTTTTACATTAAATTGTTTTCTCTTTTATGTTAAATTTAATAATAATTTTTAATCACAAATTGGAATGCACCTAGTTTTTTTTTTCCTAGTTTTCATATTAGCTGGAAAATGTGTGCAAATAACAATTAAAAATTGAAAATTCCAAAGTTTATGCACACGCAGAAATATCACATTGCAAAAAAAGAGAAAGGTACTATTTCAGTTAAGGAGAACTGAACAATACCACCGAGATTAAATATAAAAATTTTTGTTTACTAAAATATATAATAGGCAAAATTGACATATTGCCTAAAATACCTATTAAAACTCCTAAAACTAAAAAAAAAAAAAGTATTGGGAAATCACAAACATAAAATTAGATAAGACTTCATAGAGCAAGTATGCATTACCAGCTCAGGGTTAGATGGCCATACTTGTGATGCCTTCTTAATGCATATCCCCATTAAATTTCTCCAAAAGAAAGTCTGGCATCTAATAATATTTGAAATAAAATATGTGCATGCGTAGAAGACTTACAAAGGTTAGTAGCTGAATATAAATGCATACAAACATTATCTGAAACACCGCAGAGAAAGTTAAGAAAAGAAATAATGCAGATGAAAACAAAAACAAAAAAACCTTGGAGCTCCAAAAAGAGTGAAGCTGGTCCCGAAGTGCTGGCTTGACTGTCTGAAAGTTTATAAAAACAAAACCCACTGATTGAACAGCTTCTCATGTGACAGAAATACAAATATCAACATAACTTTATTAATAAAATACTTCAATTTCTTTACAATGACTTCAAAGGACCTCAAATTTTTACCTTCAAGCTTGGTGTTTGGGTCTGATCAACTGTAAATCTCATTAGAATATTGAACTGAAGATCATTTGGAAAAGATTCTCTGAAATAAAAATAAAGCAAAACAGAACAAAAAATTAAGTCAGCAAGTAGACATGTAGCAGCAGAAGACTATGCTTAATATCAAAACATACTCAAATAGCATACATGATGCAGTATCTATACGTGGTATAGTATATAATAAAAAGCATTCCCAGAAGAACATGAACATTTGAATTTATGCCCAGTACAGGGTTAAAAAGTAACATTACAATAAATAATAGTCTATCTTGCCTCAACTGTAGATTTAATCAAAAAACATATTCAGTAAAAAGTTCAACAGTTTCAGAAATGTTTCCCCATATCTAAAATCTGAATTCTAGACTCACCTCAACTTAGTAAATGGATATTTGAAATAAGTCACTTCAACAATCTACATAAGAAAGTAGAAATATATCATTGGTTCAAAATCTTCTGAAAAGAGATTTTGAATATTTAAATGCATAATAAAACATTCTTTTAAAATATAGAAAATCCTTTTATTTACATGAGATCGAATAAAATCTTCAACTTTACTTTGCAGATAATAGCTTAATTAAAATAAAACACCACCTTGAATTATTCAACTAATATTAACAAAATTTATACCATGCGAATGGGCATAATGAACAATTTCCAAATGGAGCTCATGCAGTCTAAATTGTTTGAAAGGACCCAAGAAATCTGAACTTTTAATATAGGGACTAAATATTCCTAATCACTATCAGGTAAACTTGAAATATATGAAAAAAATTTTACCTTGTAACATCAAGGGCTTTCTGAACTTTTGCCTGAACAGATCCAAGCAAATCAGCACCCATTTTTTTTAGTAGTTGTGTCAGCAGTACAAATAACCAATCTTGAAGATCATCTTTGTGGACTTGTATGAAATCCACTAGAGTCTCCAAAAACATGCTGAACACCTAAAGTTGATAAAGGAGAGAAGTGGGGAGAAAAAGAAGGAAATATTGACCTCTATGCTCAATTCAAAACTGAAATAGAAAGGAAAACAGGATTCAGAGGCACAGCGATTGGCAGCCAAGCGGAAAAACAATCTCTCTTGCTTTTCATTGGACTCTGTGATACAAGAGTACATTTGAACGGTTATCCAACTTCTGCAGAAGTTTGACAATTAGCTATCCCATGCAGCATCACTTGGTAAAGAAAGTTTGGCCATAATGGCTGGCACACCTAATGTTATCAACGATGCCACAGCTTAAACTGAAATCCATTCTATCTGAAATTGAGGAAAAGGAACTATGTATAGCCTCACTGACTCTCAGGATTTTGGAAGAGTGGCATTGAATAAACCAGAGGACAACTATACTGACAGCTACCTTACAAGTTTAAAATTTATCTGGCATAATGGGATAATTAGAGAATTCTCAGATTTCTCAAAATGACAATTGTCATAAATATTTTGGTATGAGATATATTATTTACTAAAACTGCCTCAAAAGTAATTTTTAATGATCTGGGATAACTATAGCTGTATCTAAAAACAAACAAACAAACAAACAAACACAAAAAACCACAAAAAACAAGTCCAGGGTAAATGTCTACTAAATTTTAGTGATTTAAAAAAAAAGTTCTAGATGGCATGCTGTTAGTCTCCATTTCTATTGATGGATCTTATATTTGGTTCCACTATTAATCTACTGTTTTTAAGAATTTTATGAGATGAAAAACATTTTTTACAGTGAAGGGAAGCTAATGTTCATAAATGATGTATCACATTAAAATACTTCTGAAAAGTGACCTATAATAAAGTTTTATCTTTACAAGAAATTCAATACCATACTGGAAAACTTATTTCTAGGTACAAAGGAAAAATGTCTGAAGACTGTCAACCATGCTATATTATGAAACAAATTATAATCACAGTAGATAAAAACTATGGTTTTAAAAATAGTTAACAACCTCAAAAAGTAACTATGCTAATTTGGGAATCAAGGCTTTTGCTTTCAATGTATATTTTATTTCTTGAATTCCACTTATACAGTTATAGATGAATTGGTTTTATCTCTTATGTTAGAAATGAAGGATTTTCTCTATCAGAATTATAACTTAGTTTTAACATTTGAATCTGAGTTAAAAAGAAAAAATATATTTTAGTTATTTGCTTAAGATATTCTATATTTGTAAAAGCAGAGACTACAACTACTTTAAATTTTTTAGTACTCTCTGGTATGGTTTCTAGTACTCTCTGAAGCAGGCAGTGTCTGCTTCAACACTGTTCTTACAATGCAGATTCCTTTACCTTCTATCCCAACCCTCCTCCAACTACCCTCAAACCTGGCTTCTCTTAGATTCCAAACTTGGCTGACTGCTTCATTTAAACTGTCTCTAGCCCTCTCCTTGATGCCCAGAATGTTGTTAAGGAACTTCATTAGACCTAGTCTATGACAAATGTATGTATCTAATGTGGTGCTCACTCTTTCTGCTATCTGGAAAATCTGTCCAGCAGTGTGCTGGAGTCAGCTTGCACCTGTCTCAAGAGTCTATTGTTAAATATTTAGGAATTTTGTGAAGTGGTTAGTAGCTTGAAATCAGCCATGGTTTAGAAGTATTTCCACCTCAGAAATAGGCAAACACTATAAACCAGGCCTTTCTGACTCTCCCTCAAAGCTGGTTTACTAGCACCTGACTCTCAAAATTTTTTGGTTTACTTTCACCCATATTGCAACTCTTGTCTATGCTCCTGAAGATTCCAACTTTAAGCTTTCCTATATGAAAATCCATTCTGAAAATCATGACATTACAATGCCTAAGTTGACTCTCCTATTTTATGGATGAGGAGACAGAGAACCAGAAAATTAAGTGACTTGTCCAGTGTTTCACAGCTCGTTTATGGCTAGGCTAGGACTCGAAGCGAAGTCATTTCATTTTCAGTTGTGTTCTAGCCATTCTATTACTAGATGACTTACCTAATCTACTTTACTGTCATTCAACATGAAATTCTTCATTGACTTTCTGTTCAATTTGATTTCCTCTACTACTTTCCTTCTAATAATCATTTCTCCAAGAAAGAACTCTGATTTTATTCATTTTTAGGGCTAATCTTTCTATTCTATACTCTTGCTCTCTAAAGTATGGTCTTCTCTACTATCTTTATTGTTATTTTCTACCTAAATCCTTTGCTTATAGATGCTTATCATTCCAAGAATTTGTCTTTCGGCTTCCATCCTAACCAATTATCTTTTTTTTTTTTGAGACAGAGTCTTGCTTTGTTGCCCAGGCTAGAGTGAGTGCCGTGGTGTCAGCCTAGCTCACAGCAACCTCAAACTCCTGGGCTCAAGTGATCCTCCTGCCTCAGCCTCCCGAGTAGCTGGGACTACAGGTATGCGCCACCATACCCGGCTAATTTTTTATATATGTATATATATATTAGTTGGCCAATTAATTTCTATTTTTATAGTAGAGACGGGGTCTCGCTCAGGCTGGTTTTGAACTCCTGACCTTGAGCAATCCGCCCGCCTCGGCCTCCAATTATCTTTTAATTGTGAGGTGTAATGGCTTTTTCATAAGTTTAGTATGTTTGGCCATTCTGTAGCTTGACACTGCTTTCCTCTTATTATTTCATTCCTTTCTGGTTGCCAGGAATTCTCCTTTTACATCCTAAATGTCTTCAACCTAATTCTCTTTTCATCATAAGTGTGACCTCTTTGACAAAGTCTCTCTGATCTACTCCTATGAAGCCCCAGAATCTCTAGAATAGCTCTCTTTTGGCCTTCTCAAAATCTGTTTATCATATTATCATTGTAAGCACTAAAATTTTCTCACCTCAGGTCTGAATTTCTGTAACAGGCCAGATAGTAAATATCCTAGGCTTTGGAAACCAAGCAATCTCTATTGCAACTACTCAACTTTGCCCTTGTAGTACAGCCATAGACATTACATGAACAAATGATCATGGCTGTGTTCCAATATAACCTTATTTACAAAAACAGGCAGCAGGGCAGATTTGGGCTGGAATTTGACAACTCATGCATCTTTTTTCACCATCAGACTGTGATATCACTCTTGACAGAAACAAAATTCTTTAATGTTCCATCATTATCTGTAAGATAATGTCTCAAACCGTTAGATAAGATTCTAACTACAAACTGATCTTGGACTATCTGGCAACATACACTCTTTATCCTTAAACATATCTCACTTACCTCCCTGATTTCCTACCACACTGCTACTCCATTTATTTATACAGTTTGTGAAGCCCTACAAAATTTCCATTCAAGTCCCAGCCAAGAAGCTTCTTGGACTACTTTAGATAATAGCCACTGATTTTCTTGACTTGGAACTCATAGTGGTGCTAGCTATTTATGGTGCTATTTAACTTTTTCTGTATTTCTATTATCTTCCCATCTGGAACACATACCACTTGAGAATAAGGAGTATATTTTTATATAGTCTTGTATCATCAATTAGAACCACGCTCAAAGTTATCAGAGGCTGAGGACCAAACAAAAGGTTGTTCAATGAATTTAAGAATTTCCTCCTAAGTGAAAATTTCTTCCATAACTGGTAGCCAATCTTTTTTCCCCAATTAAAGAAGGAATACCTTTCCTTCATTTTAGCCGAGATGAACTTCTTTTTATTTCCTATAAACTTTCTGGCATCTCCTACTTCTTTTTCTGAACTCATGCTACCATTTCCAGGAGGCCCTTTCTTCTCATGCTGACATATCCAAATCTTATGTTTCTGTCAAGATTCAAAATGAAATTTTCTTCAAGAAGATTTCTCTAAGTATCCCACATAGAAATTTCATTTGGTTAGATATAATGTGAATAGATGAATAAAAATGTAGACATGCTATTTGTTGTATTCTACATATAGAATTGTACTATTATCTTTTGAAAATATTATATCCTATCAATGGTACTTACTAAATGATCATATATACATACAGCTGACCCTTGAACAAGGCACGTTTAAACTGTGTGGGTCCAGTTATGTGTGGACTTTATTTCGCCTCTGCCATCCCTGAAACCGCAATACCAATCCCTCTTCTTCCTCTTCCTCTGCCTAAGGATGAAGATCTTTATGATGATTCGCTTCTAATTAATGAGTAGTAAATATATTTTCTCAGATTTTCTTAATTACATTTTCTTTTCTCTAACTGACTTTATTGTAAAATTACAGTATAAAACATATATAACTTACAAAATATCTGTTAATTTACTGTTTATGTTATTGGTAAGATTATATATATACCATTCTTACCTTATCTGTGATTAAAGAAAATGGAAAGTAGATATGCTAATGTAATTCTAGAATAAGACTAGGGATAAACTTTTTATTTCAGAAAAGAAAGTTGAGAATCATTGCTCCATAATCCTGTTTGCTTTGATGGAATGACATTAATAGAATATTAGAAAGTACATGTGGGGAGGCAGAGGCTAAATTTTTTTTAGTAATTGTGAAACTTGGGAATCATTTAAAAATAATTCAGTGGGAGCAATCTTAAATGGAATCAACTTATAATCCCACATATCTCACAACAGTTAACTTGTTGGAAAAGAATTAAATATTTAAGCTATTACGATTGAGGCAGCCTTTTCTTAAACTCCCTTATATCTTAGGTGTGCCAGTCATCAAATACAGAACAGAAGAACATAATCAAATTAGATTAATTAGTAGATTAAAAAGCACATCTCCAAACAGAATGACAGTTTGCATAACTGCAAATAGCATTTCGTGGATTGCAAAGGGTCCAACACTGCATGAACTCTTTGGGAGAGAAAAATAGAGAAAAAGGGTTAATTTCACAGTCATGCAGTAAAGTTAGGTTTCCAACAAATATTGAACCAACTTACTCTCTATTGAGAGTTCCAACACAGGGGACAGCATGCAAAAAGAAAAAAAGAAAAAAAAGAAAAACACACAAATTAGTCGCCATCAATGCAAAGTTCCTGTATGGAAGAAAAACACTTAGAAAATAAAAGTGACAAATGTTTTTCAAAATTTTATGGTAAACTCAAAAGTTTTTAAAACAAAGAGTTAAATGAATAGTATGGGAGAAGAGTATATGGTTTTCCAGCGTTTCTCTTTCACCTCTTTGCCAAGGAAATTAAAAAACTAAAAACAAAAACCCTTTTTTTCCAGACCCTACTATCCTTGAGGCTCAACTTCTGGAAAGGACCCAAGAATAACAGAAACTAACTCCCATTTCTGAACAGAGCCAACATTTGATTCTAAAGCACAATAACTAGCATTTATTCCCCCTTTCTTTTTTTCTATCTTTTCTCCTCTCAGACACAATACTTTCACAAGTGAAATTATTTCTATAAAGGTCTGGAACAATTACTATTGTTTGGAGGCAAAAAGTAACTATTTATACAACTTTTTTATTTTTCCCCAGGTAAGATGTATGTGATGGTCTCCTGATCCAACAACTGTGGGCAGCTGAACTGCCTAGAACACTTGTCAGAAGACCAGATGTGAGCTTCTAAGTAGGGTATTCAATTATGCCCCCTTTTAGTAGGCACAGATTGAATTCCTACCCTTGCTGTCCAAAGCTCAAGAGCATGATTCAAGAATAGGGTTACATAGACAATAAAATGCCAATTCAGAGCATGCATCTCAGCAAAGGTACCACTTTTCAAAGAGTTTGTTCAGAGTCAAATGCCAGAAACACATGGGACAGCTTTTGGCATCTGACACTGCTTACATTTGAGGAGAAAAAAATGGGTTCAGAGCAGTCAAAACAAATATCTGCCTTGTCTAAAAAATATAAGGAGGAAATACACTGTGGTCCTAGCTGAAAAGATATGGGCTGCTGCTTACAACCTGGTTCTCTAAGTATCTTGATTCAGCTGGGGGCAACAGGTAGTCTCAACCATGTTCAGCAAAAGTGACAACTTTCACTTTATCAAGGAAGCCAGCTACCATCCAGAAGCTGCTAACTTAGAGACTGAAATACTGACTCTAATCTAAAAGGATGTGGGAATATCCATTAAACCAATGGTCATGGTATGAAGTGTCTCCCTTCTAGGAGCAAGGTTTTATGCAGTTTCTGCCCAAGAGCTTTCATGATAGTTAAGGGTTCAGATAAGTGACTATAATTCAGAGTAGAGATCTAATCCAGGCTTGAGGAAGAAGTGCTATCCAAGCAGAGGCCAAAGGATGCTAAGTTGAGGAAGAGAGGGAAGTATCCCTGATAGCATATTTCACGGCTATAAGGAAAAGTGCATGGCACATTAGAGGAAACATAATTCAGGCTGAGTTGAGAGTGAAGAGGGAATAACAAGCAAATATGATAGGATTTGTTTGGATATTTTCTTGAGGGAAATGAGCAATTACTGAAGGATGAGCTAATAGAGAAAATCTACCATTTAGAAAGATTAATCAAGGAAGTAGTGTGGAAGAGAATTTAGGAATGGAAGGTGGGGAGGGGGTATAGCAGGCAAAAGACAGCTGTGTCCTGAATTAGCAATGAGAATGGAGAGATATTCAGAAGGCTGTAGGCTGGGCATGGTGGCTCACGCCTGTAATCAGCACTCTGGGAGGCCGAGGTGGGAGGACAGTTTGAGCTCAGGAGTTTGAGACCAGTCTGAGCAACAGCGAGACCCCGTCTCTACTAAAAAAATTGAAAGAAATTAGCTGGACAACTAAAAAATATATACATACATATATGTATGTATGCATGGTGGTGCATGCCTATAGTTCCAGCTACTTGGGAAGCTGAGGTAGGAGGATCGCTTGAGCCTAGGAGTTTGAGGTTGCTGTGAGCTAGGCTAAGACCACAGCATTCTAGCCCGGGCAAGAGAGTGAGACTCTGTCTCAAAAAAATAAACAAAAATATTCAGAACATTGAATCAACAGAATTGAGTGTAGTTTCTAGAGTAATGCCAAAATTCGCAACCAAGGGATGGTGGTATCATCTAACAAGATATGCAATACAGGAGGAAGAGTAGTTTTAAAGCTGACAATAACCAATAGGCATGTGATCATTTAATTTAAGTGCAGGAGAAAAATATAGGCTGGAAATACACATTTGGGAGCCTTTAGGATAAAATGGGTAACTGAAGGTCCAAGATAGGGTACAGAGTAAAAGAAGAGGGCCTAGGGCAAGACTCTATATAGCATCAACATTAGGAAAAAAGGCAAAGAGACAGGTGTCTGAAGAGTGAAATAAATGGCATAAGGAAGACTGGATTAGGCACCTCAGAAGACAAAACACACCTTTCCTCCTCTCCCATACCACATTCCTTAAAATGACTTAAAAGGCACAATGAATAAGCTCACTACAAAACTGAAAAATAAAATAAGGAAATCTGTCAGTAAATTGGAATGTATGAGAAATTCCTGGAAAGCAGATGAGACCATATTAGCAGGAGATAAGATACATATTTATGTATCTAACAACACAGCTACAAGATGAGACCTCCTTCTAACTCAACAGAAGGGCAGGTAGAAAGAATGAATGAGTTTATGTGCAGTTAGGTTTGCTGGCTAGAGGCAAGAAATGGAGCTCCTGCTTGACAGCTTCTATATTCTTGGTAAACTAAGAGGCTAGGACATATGCTGGGCATGAGACAGGTGGGAAGGTAAACAGGGCCGGAGTTTTGAGGAGAGAAAATATCTGGTACAGTCTCCATGGAGGACAGAACAGAAAACTGAGAAGAGGAGGATTACCAGGCAGCACTGAGCACTTAGACAAAAACCACAAATCAGATACACGGACTGGCAGGAAAAGGTAGAGCTGTGTGATTTCACCCAGGAGGGACCAATACTTTGTTTATCTTCAATAGTCCTAACCTTCAACCAGTGGCATGAGCTGTAAGAATACAGGTTCCTGAACATAAATTTCTATTATAGTGTCAATGACGAAGTGTTGATCAAATAAAACAGGCATCAGCAAACTACAGCCTGTAAGCTAAGACAAGTTTTTATAATTTTAAATGGTTTTAAAAACAATCAAAAGACTATTTAGTGGCACATAAAATTTATATGAACATTCACATGTACCATACTGGATTTAAATCTTCAGCTGGATTTTAGTTTATGTGCAAAGTGGGATTTTAACATAGTTAAGTAGTGTCATAAATAATGTTCATAAATAAAGTTTTATTGCAACCCAGCCACACTCATTTGTTTATATGTTGTCTGTTATGGATACCTTTATGCTGTAAGAACAGAACTGAGTAGCTGGGACAGAGACCATTATGGCCTGCAAAGCCACATTATTCACAGAAAAAAATGGTGACTGCTAATATAGAACAAAATTGCACTTGGAAAGACAAAAATCAAAAGAAATTGCTTGATCATGAAGATGGAATTATTGGTATTTTATAAAAATACACTAAAAAGTAAGGGTCATATCTACTATTTTAATAATATCAGAATACAAAGCAAAACCTCAAACACATTTTAACTCAGCACAGCATGGCAACATGTCCAGTTTATTCTTAATGAATTAATTATTGGCAGAACCTCTGATGAACAATCACCAAACAAAAGCCAAACAAAACCAAAATTTTCCCATTACATTATCTTGAACTTCCTAAAATACCAAAAACCAAAGCAACCAAACAAAACCAGATAAGTCAGTAAGAAGTTATGTTGTTATAAGGCCCTAAGAAGAAAAATCAAAAAGTCATTTTTCTGATTCAACTTTAGGGAGAATTGTAACTGGCTGTCCACATCAGAGGAAGACCAGATATTTGTGCTCAGTTAAGTTCCTTTATCAATGTCAAACTTGGCTTTTCTATTGGATCTTTTAAAAAATGTTTCTCTTGATTACTGCATAGATCTGGCATCCAATCAAACTGCATTATTGCCCTAACAAAAAGTCAAAAACTGTAGTCTTGTATCTTCCAGTAGTGAAGAGTTATTGAAGATGCTTAATAACTATATTTTTCAAAGTTGAATAGACTACTAATTAAAATATCATTCAATAAAATAAGCTCACCTAAATAATTGTCTTGTCTTTTGGCTTATATTGCTAATTAAAAATATCAAAAGTTAATTTGTTCAGAATTTATAGAAATTTTGCATTAAAGCAAGACCTCTGAGTGTAATCAGTGGTAGCAATATCAATATAAAATGGTATGGTTATCTACACATTCAATTTAAAAGTTACAAACTTAAAAAAATTTTAGTAAACAAACTGCTTACCAAATATATTTTCATCTTTGTCTTTCAAAAGGATCTTTTATCCTCAGATAAAATAAAGACACTTTCTGACAAAGAATAATCTTTGTAAAATATCATTTTAAAGTATGAGCAATTTATTTAAATTATATCTATATCCCACTGGATTTAGATCTTTAGCTGGATTTATGTATAAAGTGGAATTGTATTATTTTTAAATAGAGTTGTAATGAAAATACCAAAAATAGAAAAAAAGGAGAACGAAATGATGTGTGACAATAAAGTGAAGACAATAAAACAAACAAAAAAAAACAGTAAAGTGAAGTTCATTGGTATTTTTCTCATAATTTCTTTGCCACATCTCCCTCTCACTTAGGTTAGAAAATCTCCTGTAGACACTTGGTGTCCTAAAGGAAGATACTTAAGGTTTCATGATTATTAAACACATTGCTGGAAACAGAATAAATGACCACATTTTTATACAAGTAGTATGCATCAAGGTAAACCAAAATTTCACAGTAAACATGCAGATTATGCATAAGTACTTAATTAAATACATTTTAGCTAACATTAGAAATTGAACAAAGTTCTTAAAATTTTTATGGACTATTTCAATGTATGAATGTTTCTTTTTTTACATTACTGCCAAATTACGACTAGAGCCATATTTTGTGCTTTTGTGTTATTTAACAACAATTCTTTTCGACAAAATTCTTTCAAAATAGAAATAAATTTACATTAATGCTGTAATTCATTACAGAAGAAAACAAATGTTAGAAACCTTTTTAACTTACCCAAATTACATCTTTTACAAATAGTAAAATATTCTCAGTACAAAATACACCACTTTGATTAAATTATAATTTAGTTGTGCTTATAACCATACCCCTTTTCAGTTTTCAGTCTTAGATAATCTCTCATTGAAGAAGCTCAAATGGTTAGCAGAGAGTAATTTCTAAATTATATATGATATTGAATACTTAATTTTAATTATGTTTGAAAATATTACTACAATTTTGGGACAATAATAAAACAAAAATGGCTTATAGCTTTCTGCTATTATTTTACTTCTTTTATGGGTAAGATACAAATGATACCCCATAGGAGTAAATAATCTTAAATGCTAAAACATACCTTGCCATGAGGATCAGCAAACATTCTTGTGAAAATTTCACATAATCTTTTCAGTTCAACTCGGCTGTCAAAATAATAAAATGGCTAATTAATATCTTGCTGTAGGAAGAAAACATATAAAAGTCACCTTACATTTAATTAAGTTTCTTAACAACAACAACAAAAAGGTTAAAAAAATCAGCCCTCAAAATTGAGAAATATGTGGGATTTACTAGTTAGGGATAAATATAAAATTATCAAATGCAACAACAATTATTTTTTAACCTACACTATCTTAAAGGTTACTATTTGTGAAAAATACAATTATATTTCATTAATATAGTATGACAGGTGGAATTTTACATGTGGCATTCCCAACACATAAATCTTATCCTTTTTTTTTTTTTTTTTTTTTTGAGACAGAGTCTCACTTTATTGTCCAGGCTAGAGTGAGTGCCCTGGCGTCAGCCTAGCTCACAGCAACCTCAACCTCCTGGGCTCAAGCAATCCTGCTGCCTCAGCCTCCCGAGTAGCTGGGACTACAGGCATGTGCCACCATGCCCGGCTAATTTTTTCTATATATATTTTAGTTGGCCAATTAATTTCTTTCTATTTATAGTAGAGATGGGGTCTCGCTCTTGCTCAGGCTGGTCTCGAACTCCTGAGCTCAAAGGATCCGCCCACCTCGGCCTCCCAGAGAGCTAGGATTACAGGCTTGAGCCACCGCGCCCGGCCCAAATCTTATCCTTTTAATTGCTAGATGGTTTCTTAAATTTTGCCACTTAGGGGCTAAAATCTTTCTAAACTATGCCTACTCCCTTGCCTTTTAAAATGATATACTGAATCTAATCCTGATGGGCTGGCAACAATATTATGATGATTTATTACAGTGATTCATAAAGTATGTGATGTCCACACATGAAGATACATTAGGTAGCACATAATAAATAGTCATCTTAAATTTTATAGTCCTAATACTTCCTAAAATAAATACACAGCAAGTGTATCAAACCCTGATGTCACAGGTATCAAGTCAAGAAGTAATCCTCTATGTTCTATCACATTCAAATCTATGAAATATCTTAAGCTAGATTCTTAAAGGGGTTGACTATAAAGGTTTAAAATATTACATAGACAAGGACAATGAAGAATGTAAGGGGAAAAAAGCAAGCTAAAGCCATTAGAAAACAAAACCCAAAATCAACTGTTCTTAGAGAAATTCACTCCAATTTGTCTTCACATGACACTAAGATTCACATATTACATGCATATTAAAAATATACTTTCATTTTCAAATAAGCATAAACATTCTTTCCTCTTGCTGAAAAATTTAGCACAAATGAATTTTCATAAACCAGTGTTATTGTTATGCTTTTTATTATTTATTTTAATATTAAAATCAATAACGTTTTTATTAACTTCTATTTATGAATAAAAAGTTTCCTTTTAAAATGTTTTGTTAAATAGAGCAAGTTAATTAAAACATTTTTAGTAAACTCTAATACAGATGGTCCTAAAGGACTGAGGCTTGGGAAAAACACTTTGATGCAACCTTCTGAATTTTGGACAAGTCTCTTCTGTATTTCTAAAGCATTATGGAAACAAAGTCAAGTCAAAAAGTGCTAACCTAATAGTAAAATTATTTTAAGATAATGCATCTCACCTTAGTGTTCTCTGATTTTTTAATAAGTTCTGCAGACCCAGGAGGCCTTCCTTCCTTTCTGACCAATTAGAACTAGCACATCTATTGAGGACTTCTGCCACATCTTCTGTTTGCCTCATATATGTAGGAATACTACCATTTCGAGAACTATAGGAGCGTTCTGAACAAGCACTAGATGCGTCACTGTTAGCATCATCATCTGAATGCATTCCATATGATTCATATCTTCTTCGAGCAGGTTTTTTCTGTCATACATAAAAAAATCTCATTAGCAGTAGTCAAATGAATATATTGGTATTTTGTAATTTCTACTGACCACAAAAGGATTGATCACTGTTTTAAAATCAGTGCAAAGCATGCTAATCATTATAACAAAAAGCCAATATTTAGTTTTTCTTCAGAAAACATGTTTTAGAAGTTAGTCAGTAGAAGGTAAAATATTCTTTAACTAGGGAAGTGGTAGGAACAGAATAAGACTATATGGAAGTTCAGATACATAAGGTGGGAAGTGCTCAAAAATGTGGATTTTTTTCTTTCCCCTTTTCATGGAAAACCAAGAACTACTAGAATGTAAATGAACAGAAACTACTAGAAAACTCAGTTGGTAAGAAGAGAATACTACCTTTTTAAAGGAAGGTACAATGGATCGGATAAATGATTGTAAAGTTCTATTTTTTTTTTGTTTCTCTACCTTTTCTTTCCTCTATTCTCCTTTTACCTCCACTATCACTTCTCTTGCCACTCTTCCTTCTCTTTTTCCCAACCCTCATGTCTCCTAGAGAGGTAAAATACAAAGAATGAAAAACTATTTTGCTTACTATGCTTTTCTCAATGTGTCTATATTGTCTATTTCAATAAATATAACAAAGCATATTCACGTTTCTTTGATTTTTTTATATAAAAGCCTTATCTAAAGCTTATACAAATATATGTTACTGCCAATTATACCTTGCATATTAAAAGTGAAACGAGAGAGAATAAATGGTATATCTGAGATTTCCTAGGGAGAGTTGGAAACAAATATTTATGTAATCTGATATCTGAACTTTGGCTGGTGAGTGGTGAAGATATTTCTACGAAAGAGATTAAATACAATAATTTCAAATAGTTTCAGGTGGAAATAAGTTATCTCTAAAATCTAAAAGAAATATGATTTGAACTTAAAATAGTTTTATAATGATGTTTCCATCATTAAATGCCTTATATTGATTTAGAGACACCAACTTAATTTAGAATGGTAATACTGTGATGTTTCCCATGTTGGTTCCAGAATCAGTTTTGTTATAGATGTCAGTGTGAATCACTTCACCTCATTTGTATGAAGTAGCCAGGACTAGCACCCCCAACAAGACACTATTCAAGCAGTACATCCCTCTTGATAATATTTACAGATAAACAGATGCATGTCTAAGAATTTTAAGACTGTCATTTGTTAAACTGATGAAGCAAAGAAAAAAGAGTTATGGTATCATAAGATGTCAGAAAATAGCAATATCTATACCTTAGTCCGTATGTCTCCTAAGAGCTGAGAGCAGTAAATTTTTAAAGAGAAAAGTTGAAAAAAATGAAGTACATTTTGCTAAACAGCACAAGGAAGTAGGAATTAACAATGCCCATGATAAGAAACATTACGTTTTTTAACATATAGATACAAAACAACTGCTTATTAGCAGGCTATATCTTTAATCTTGTCAATATCCTTTAGTTCAAAGAGAAATATAAGCTAATACAAAAATATTCTCATAAACCAGTTTGCCCAAAGAAACTCAAATGTTCTTCTTATTTGGATTCTTTGCCATTTCCAAAGTTAAATTTATTTCTATGATTCTCTCCAGGTACCAATTATGTTTAATAATTGGAAAGTTTTTTCCTAAAAATTGATAGTTGTGACTGGAATATCTGGTGCTATGCAAATAATAGAAGTAGATCAAATCAGTTTATTGGGATTCAGATTTTAGCCTTGGTGGTTAAATACTTCTCATATAATTCAAACTTACCATTTTAGGATTATAATAGTTCAAGAATAACCCACTCAATTCATAATATTTATGTAAGCAGAATTTAACTGGTAAATCATTCGATTCAAAAAATCCCAAAAACATTTGAGAAACACAGTGATGATGAATATTATATTTAAAACATCTGATTCATTTAATATCATCAGAACGAGAGGTGATTAATACGTTCTATGCCCAAGAAAACAAAGTCCTTGTTCAGTTATATTAATTTATAAAAATTAAGCAATGGGTGAGATAAAGGGACAAAATCAAAACATATAGACTGTTAGAGTAGAACTATACATGTAATGATATTCAATAAATTATACCAATTAACAATGAATTTTTTTTTTTTAGATAGTCTCACTCTGTCACCCCAGCTAGAGTGCAGTGGCATTATCAAAGCTCACTGTAACCTCCAACTTGTGGGCTCAAATGATCCTCCTGCCTCAGCCTCCCAACTAGCTGGGACTACAGGCATACTCCACCATGCTGAGCTTATTTTTTTTGTAGAGAAGGGGTCTTGCTCTTGCTCAGGCTAGTCTTGAAATCCTGGCCTCAAGCAATCCCCTCGCCTCAGCCT
The DNA here is from genome assembly GCA_008750895.1 of Mirza zaza. NCBI lineage: Eukaryota > Metazoa > Chordata > Mammalia > Primates > Cheirogaleidae > Mirza > Mirza zaza. The sequence continues at coordinate 23,600 of VSMD01113619.1, forward strand.
CCCAAAATGCTATGATTTACAGGTGTGAGCCACCATGCCTGGCCTAGAATATGTTTTTAAACCTCACTGTTAATGTGTCAGGCATAAATAAGCAGGAATTATATCTAATTATAAGATACCATTATATCTTCATTATAATTTGCTTTGAGGCTGTACTTTCAGCTTAGAAAATAAAAATTTTGTAAAATTACAGAAGACTAAACAAAATCCCACCTCAACTAAGACAATCCCTAAATACTAAAGGTTACGCTAGCCTTAAAATTATTATACATGCTTGTAAGTGTACATATTTATATACTAATCTATCTGCACTTACCTTCATATACTACAGTATATAAAACAAATTACTAAAGACATCAATATTTATATTCCTGACATCCCATAAGTATTATTGCTCCTGGCTTAAAATTCTGAATAATTAATAAAGATCAAGGATTAATTACATTGCTCTGCTTTTTACACTGTCCATATTTCATCTTCCTAAATTTTTTGTTTTTTAGACAGAGTCTCACTTTATTGCCCAGGCTAGAGTGAGTGCCGTGGCGTCAGCCTAGCTCACAGCAACCTCAAACTCCTGGGCTCAAGCAATCCTGCTGCCTCAGCCTCCCAAGTAGCTGGGACTACAGGCATGCGCCACTATGCCCGGCTAATTTTTTCTATATATATTAGTTGGCCAATTAATTTCTTTCTATTTATAGTAGAGATGGGGTCTCGCTCTTGCTCAGGCTGGTCTCGAACTCCTGAGCTCAAAGGATCCGCCCACCTCGGCCTCCCAGAGAGCTAGGATTACAGGCGTGAGCCACTGCGCCCGGCCTCATCTTCCTAAATTTAATTAAAAAAAATTTCCCATCCCCTTTCCCTCATGGGTGAACTGGATTACTCGTACATTAGTTTCATAATTAGAACATTTATAATGATAAAGAAATGGAGAAGAGTACCAAGGCATCTGCTACTGCTTCCTCCACGTCAGAACCTGTGTTCAGGACTCGCATGGCACTGACAGAAGATGACAGTCGGCTTGATTGGCTAATTCCATACCCTGGACCTAATTCAATAAAAAAAGGAAAATAGCTTTGAAGGAGGCATAAATGTAACAGTGTCAGGCTGGGAAACTTTAAGACCTTTAAGAGGGGGGGAAAAAAAACCAATGGGGCAAAGCATTTTAAAAGCAATATTGTATTTTCTGGGCACATTTAGTTTTTGGTAAAATAAAAGGGTAAAGGCAATTAAAATTATTGACAATGTGTGGGAAATAAATTTAAAAATAGTAGCTATTTATTTATGACCACAAGGCAGAAGAAAGCATGGCTGGTTGACTGAGGGCTTGCAAGTCTATAGCCCTATAATTAATCCAGCTCTATCAATTCAGGCAAATCTCATCCATACAGCTGAACCACAGGGTAACCCAGAACAAAGATCAGTCCTCAACCAATAAGGAGAGGGAGATCAATGAAGCCACACTGGGAATTTACAAGGAAAAAAAGCTTTAATTATTATCTCCTCTTCTTCAAGATAGGTTGGTTTCATTCTATAGCTAAGACAGATCATTTGACATCTGTTAAGTGTCTACTACGTGCCCGATGTTATGAGATATGGAAAGACAAACCAGAGATGAATTCTCCCACTCAACTGCTTTCTATACCATCATTTACAATTAAAACACTTCATCCACCATTTTGGTTTTTTTGTTTTCAAACATATATACAAAGATGAGGTACATAACTGAAAACATAAAACAATTCTATATTTAAAAATGACATAACAGGTTATACAAAAGAAAAATGTCCATCTGCCAGTGAGAAAAATGCTCAGTAAGGTTGCTGAAACGGGGAAAAGTTACTTGGTGGAAAAGGAAAAAAAATACAAATATTTATTCTCCAATAAATTAAATGTAAATAACAAAACATGAATATTATTCAATGGAAACTGAAAAGGACAAAATCTGAGATGAATGCCAGATGAAAGTGAAAATGTACTCATCCTTCACCTGAGGCCCCATACACATCGGGGGCGTAGAGGGCACCAGTTGATCTGGAATGGTGTCTGGAGGCTGGAATAACAGGACCATACAAACCTCATCTATTACCACAGAAACAAGGAATAGTGGCAGCACTACTGTCAGGCAAGGAGAGTTAGTTAACACTGGTGTTACTCTTAATAGTTAAAGATCAGAATACTGCCAAGTAGGGCAATTGAACATCAGCATTGCAACATCATCCCTGACACACAAACACATCTTACACCTAAGTGGACAGACAGAGGCCTACAGGAGACAAAAAAAGCAAGTATTCAAATGGAAGGAAATGTCGAAAGTACAAGCATGAAACAAACAAACAAAAAAACCAAACATATCATAGTTTAAAAAAAAAACCACTATGGTAACTTGTAACTCATAAAAATCTTATATCTATTAATCTTGGCACCCACAATGAGGCAGTTATTAATATTCCAGATTATAGATGGTACTGTAATTTAAATGTTTGCCCACCCACCACCCCCAACTTATATGCTGAAATTCTAATCCTCAAGGTGATGGTATTAGGTGAGGCCTTTGGGAGGCAATTAGGTAATGAAGGAAAAGCTCTCATGACTCAGATGAGTGCCTTTATTAAAGTGACCCCAGAGAGCTAGCTAGCTTCTTCCAACATGTGAGGACACAGCCAGAAGGCATCATCTATGGACCAAAGAATGGGCCCTCACCAGACACCAGATCTGCTGGCACCTTTATCCAGGACTTCCTAGCCTCTAGAACTCTGAGAATTTCTGGCATTTATAAGTATTCAACTATGGTATTTTGTTACAACAGCCAAATGAACTAGGACAGATGCGGAAGCTAAAGCACAGAAGGAGGTAATTTGGTCAAAGCCACACTACTCGTAAGTGCTCCTCCTCAGTATCAATATTCTTTCAAGGCCTCTGCTCTTAAACAATACATGTACCGCATTCACACTGTTCAAAAGATAATATACATCTTTTGTGTTAACATAACATTTTCCATAATGGTTTACAGAATATAAATTCTGTGTTCAAGAGTAGATCATTTAAATGCCAAAAAATTTACTAATTTAACCAAAGAACCTAGAAATTTGTGATATGGCTTCTTATATATTGCTCTAAAATCTAAATTAGCATATTTTTCATTTTAGATCTTAAAATCCTAGTTTTCATAAAACTAAGTCAATCTTTCTCATATAAATAAATATACAGGAAAATGCATTTTAGTATTTAATAAAATATATTACTTTTATTTTAAAAGTAATTCATCCTCAGATATTAATTAAAGCAGTCAAAATATTTTTATTATGGGAGCTACTCTTTCCTTCATTCCAGGACAGCCATAATTAACAGGAACATGATAAAAAATATTGAGAGAAAGAAAGATTAAATAAAGAGAATGCTGCACAAAATGTTTAATCATTCCTGAAAGGTGTCTGCTATCATTAGTAAAATATAGTAATACATAATTAATTTTATTTTTATGGAACAGAAATAATTTATAAAATGGTGAGATAGAGTTGAGCAAATGTGGAAATGCCTAGTAGACGAAAATTTTTGAAAAACTTTATAGAATCAATAGTTATCTGTGACCAAAGATAAGAGGTAAGAGTTGTGTTTGTAATAAAGTAAGCTGTTTAAAAAAATATTATTTCTAGAAATAAATGGAAACTAAGGGCACAAATTCCAGAGAAGTTCAGGTTTGCTCAGCTCTGATTTATTTCTGATGCTTTAGGGCCCTCACTAAATTAATTTTAAATTATTATAAAGCATGCACTTGTGATACATGTGAATGCATAACAAGCTAGGGGATTCATCTGCTGAATGGCAATATTTCAAGTCAGAGGTAACAAAGGAATTCCACCAAATGAATAAATTTTGGTTTTTTCTTGATATGTTTTCTAGTAATTCTGTGGTATTGGCATTATATAAATACAGGTGTCATACCATTAAAAAATCTGAGGTCCTTGCCACTAACGTATAATAAAACTGTTTCTAGGGTAAGTGATTAGAGCTTCAGGGGGAAGAGGTGGAGTAGAAGTGGCAGCAGCAGTGGTAATGATGATGACCACAGTGACATAAGTGAGCGTTCATGTGGGCCAAGCACGGCCCTAGTTGTTCATGTAATTTCTCATTTAAGAGTCTTCAAAACAATCCTAAGAAGTACATACTATTATTATCCTTGTTTTACAGATGAGAAAACCTGGGTATAGAAAGATTACAGTCATCTGACCCTAGAACACATGTTCTTAAACTACCACATATCCACTCCACTTCCCTCAACTCAAAGTGGTATGCTTATTTTAAACACATGTAGGATTTATATTGCATTTCTTTAAACACACATGCATGAAGATGTGCCATATATGTGTGTGTGCATATGCACATACATTCTATAGACTAACTCTATTGTATATGAATTAAAAATATCTCTGGCAAAAGTACCTGTCATACACAGCCTTAGTGACACAGAATAGTTCTTTTTATCCTGGCACCTTCCCACAGGGGGAAGGGAAAGAAGGAAACTTTGGTACCTGGGGCTGGAACACAAACAAGGGATGAGGATATTCTTCTATTAATATGTCCCTAGTTCACTGGGGTTTTCTAGGTCAGTACAGGACAGCCTAGTGATATATTTGAACCAAATGGCCCAGAGAATCAAAAATTAATCACTAGATATTCTATACAAGTATATCTATCTGAGGAAATAAGAATTATAGTAAACAACAAATAGAACTATGTTCTATTCCAAAGTCTGAAGAGCAAATTTCTAAGTATTACAGTAAATTTCCATAGTGTCAAAGAATCTGAAATGGCTATAGGTTTATACATACAAAGTGCTAGTTAAAATGCTGATCATGCAGAAATTCTAAAGATTCTCAGTGTAAAAAATTATGCCTCTCCAGTTATCCAAAAATAATATTTTAAAAATCATTTAAGGCCGGGCGCGGTGGCTCACGCCTGTAATCCTAGCACTCTGGGAGGCCGAGGCGGGCGGATTGCTCAAGGTCAGGAGTTCAAAACCAGCCTGAGCGAGACCCCATCTCTACTCTAAAAATAGAAAGAAATTAATTGGCCAACTAATATATATATAAAAAAAAATTAGCCGGGCATGGTGGCGCATGCCTGTAGTCCCAGCTACTCGGGAGGCTGAGGCAGCAAGATTGCTCGAGCTCAGGAGTTTGAGGTTGCTGTGAGCTAGGCTGACGCCACGGCACTCACTCTAGCCTGGGCAACAAAGCGAGACTCTGTCTCAAAAAAAAAAAAAAAAAAAAATCATTTAATATTTTTATAATTGAGGTTAAATATAGTATTATAATCGAGGTTACAATACAATCTCTTTATAGCAGGGACATGACATGAGCTAATATGTGGGAAATGACTGTTAAATTATAAAATACTATAAAAATGTTATTCCCTCCCATTGATAACAAGGAGTTCATATAATACTTTGTGGCACTCTTTCTAGCAACTTAAATTAAATGACCTAAGTTAAAATGTCAATATTTTTGTTGAAAAGGACAAAAGTATTTTACAAAATTAAATTGACCATATTTCACTTGAGAGTAAATTTTAAATGTTATCTTTAAATTTTGTTGATTTACTTATTAAGAAAAATCTTGAATTCAATATTCTAAAGTTTAAATCTGTGTGACACTTACTTGACTATGAAAGAAATTTTTTAATGCAATAACTAACTTACTCATTTAACACAAGTAAGTCAAGTCAAAAGAGTTTCCCAAAAATACAATTTCCTTCTCAGTCTTTCCTCAAAATGACAGAAAAGAGATAGGGTCAAAGACATAGTCAATGAAGAAAGCTAAATCCCATGTATGTTGAAGTCATTGATTGGTGATAACACAGGGGAAAGCAATGCACCTCACACCTGCCGAAACACGTACCGAGGGGCTGAAAAGAGCGAACAGGACTTGTGTCCCTGCTGCTCTCCCGACTAGCTTCCCGGCTGCATCCTTGACTCACACTTGGTCGAGGAATACGACTGCTTCGGGCTGGTATGAAGCAACAGCAGCACAGCAAGGAAGAAAAAAGAAGACAAAGTTTGTATTTAAAAAATTTTTGATTTTATTATTCTAAAAAGTGATCAACAACTTAAGTTTTTCTAAGGTTGAAATTACTCTTAATGAAGCATTACCAGGAATAACTTAAATTTTTTAAATATGGTCCTCTAGTTTATATAAGACTAGAAGGGTAAAATAATATTTTACTAAAATAAAAAGGCTACAAATAAAAAGATTTAAAATATTGCACAACATAGTAAAACCTGGTTTTTCTCTACGTTGACTAAACTATAAAGACTTCTATCATCTTTTATATTTTAGGACAACATCTTGTTTTTAAGAGAAAAATCTATACATTTCAAATATTAATCTAAAGTACAATACCCATTCTTAAGTTTTGAGTTTAAGATAACGAGGAAAAAAATGAGCCCATGCTTTCAATTCTCATCCCTTTTCTCACTTCTTATAAATAAAAAACCATAAATACAAGTACAGAAAAATAAGTTAAATGATCTAAGTTGAAATATCAACATTTTTGTTGAAAAGGACTAAAGTATTTAATGTCAGGAAAACAAAAAGAAACGAATCAACTAGATGAAATCTTTGGAGGCTCTCGGGCCAAATATCAGGCACGGCGTAAGTGAAAAGTGCTATTAAGGACATTAATTGAAAATCTGTAAGCCTAAAAGGAATTTGTGCTACCTAATGAATAAAAACATTCTTAGACAAGTAAGGCTTCAAAAAGCTTGACTCCTACACACAATTTCTAAAATGTATTTCGGAATGTGTATATGCAAAGCAAAAGAGTAAATAAAAAAAAAAAAAAGAGGATCCAGGAAAGGTTGCTTTCAATGAAGGAAAGCAGTAAATGGGGGAATCTCAAGATGACAGCTGAGCAAGAGGCCGAGATAGCAACCAATCCAGAGTACTGGAAAGAAGTCACCAGAAAATAAGAAACTCCATATAATAATATTACTGAAGGGGCAGCAATACTAGAGGATATAAGAAGTATACATTATTCTTAAACGCTATCCAAATTACAAAGCAAACTCAAATGCGGCCTAATTGTAAGTAACTGGTAGGACTGTAAGAAAAGAATTCATTTCTGCATAACAGGAACATTCTCCTTCAAGTGGTCCCTAACAGTATAGTGTCAAATTCAGTGTATCTTTGGGAAAAAATGAGGTCACAGCACACTATCTGTCTTGGCAGCAAACAACATTTATTTACTCATAACACAATAAATGTTATTTATAGCTTTTCAATTTTTAAAGCCAACTCATAGAACAGGTACATAAGACTTGCTTGTGGATGTAGATGAGAACATATGTGTTACCCTTAATAATGTAAAAATAAAACTGATAATTCTAAGAGAGCAGAAAGTATAGGGAAAAGTATGGGAGTTGAGATACTGATTGAAGTTGATGGAACAAGAAATACAAATATGAGCATATTCTTTAAAGTTATATAGGTAATCTACAAAAGACTTATAAAACAATGAAAAACAAATAATTAAAAAGAAGTTTAAGTAATTAGGGAACTTCTGCTCTGGGCATGACAGATCAAGTAGCAGCTTGCTTAAGGACAATGTTAGTACCATGATTGATAAAGCAGAAAGAAAAGAAGGGAGGTAGGGAGGGAAAACAGACCACAAAGGATGTATAATCTCCAAACTTTTTAGTTAAAAGAGCCAATAAATCTTATTGTTTAAGATCGCTTCAATTATAATTTATTACCTGAAATTTAAAGTCACCTAGTCGATACACAAAGAAAAATTAGAAGTTTATTACTATTTGAATAGGGCTTAACTGTAATACCAATGTCAAATATAAGCAGCTAACATATATATGTATACATTTATGTATATATGACAAATATTTTATAAATTCCATAATCTTGCTCTTTAAAATATTAGCTATATTTTTGAAGCTCCTATGATCTATACTTTCAAAATAAGATAACCGATTCAATTTATAACCTTTATTTCAACTGTTGAATTTTTAAGTTTGTTTTCCTTTAATTTATAAGTGCCTGCTCATATTCCAAAGTCTTCAATGCTACCAAAGCCTGAAATTAAGGAAAAAAAAAAGGTCACAAGTTTCATATAAAAAAATCTTACCCACTGAAAGCCTAGATGGACTAGCTTCTCTGCTGCAGCCCTGACTCCGTGGTATCTTGCTTCTTTTCTGTGCTGAGGCTGAATTGACCAGGACTCTTTGAACACCAGAGCTTACAGTGGAGAGGGCTGTTGTGGTCAGAACTCTTCCTGGAGACCCAGACCGGCTGCCAGCTGAACACCAAAAACATAAACAAATATTAACGCATGAACTCGAAAATAATTTGCTGAAAGGAGAAAAAGTCAAAAAATATAATGGAGAAAACTATGATAGTATGGCAGCCTCTAAGTTCAAAGGAAATGGACTGAGGAAGATTTATATATAAGTGTAACCTGAAAAAAAAAAAGGTATACTGTATATACTAGCACTGAATGGTAAATCACCTAAAATATATTTTCAGTTTTGGGAGGGTATAAGATATTATGTTTAATAAGGACAACACTATTATGACTTTTAGAACACAATAGTATAAAAGATTTTCAAAAGAAATCATTTATCTGACAATACATTTTGTAGAACTAAACTGGTGTGTGTGAGAAAGTTATACACAGTCATGTGTCACTTAATGACGGGGACACATTTTGAGAAATGTGTTGTTAGGTGATTTTGTCATCATATAAACATCATAGAATATACTTACACAAACTTATATGGCATAGCTTACTATATACTATACTATATGGTCTAGCCTACTGCTCCTAGGCTACAAACCTGTACAGCATGTTACTATCCTGGATATTGTAGGCAATTGCACCACAATAAGTATTTGTGTACCTAAACATACCTAAACATAGAAGAGATGCAGTAAAAATTTCGTATTATAATCTTATAGGACCACCATTGTATATATGATCCGTCATAGTTCAAAATGTTATGTGGCACATGACTGCATTTATAAGGAAAAAACTGTAATAATTCTATCACTGCTATTATTTTTGTTAAATATACAATAATGATAATTTGCTTCATTTTAAAAATTTGCCTATTGAGATTCCTCTAAATGGGTATAGCAAAGTTACCTATCTTGCTACTAGGTATATTTTTCAATTTTAGAAAATTGTATTTTAAATGTTGAAAACATTAGGCCAGCTAAAAATTAAATGCTTTTTGCTATATGCTTTCAAATTAGCAAAGGGCTCTTAGGGGGTAACATTCTGGGATATAGAAATACTGAGGGTAGAACAGGACTAAGGGCAAGTGTCAAAGAAGTCTGATCTTTTCCAAACTAGTCTGATTTTTTCCAAACTAGAAAATTTTCCAAATGTTCAGTCTTGTAAAGTAGACGAGGTGTGGTCAGAGAAATGGGGGTGGGGGTAGAAAAAATCTTTTCAGGGACTGGGGCATAGGTTTTAAAAAAGAGTTTTAAAAACATAGTTTTAAGCTAGAAATGCATGAGTTAAATTTTTGTCAATCAAAGCACTTTATGTCTACACTGAATAGGAAAATGGACTATATAACTCCAAGATGTAATCTAATTCTATATTTTGAATGGTAATGTTATAGAAAAATTAAACTTGCAATTAAACAAATCTTCATGAAAGCAACCTTTTCCCTTCATTGGGTACCATAGTAAGAGAATCACTGCTCACACTGTACAGTCTTACCCAATCATACTTTATTTCCACAAAGACTCAAATGCCAATGGGGATAAGCATGGGATGTCGAACACTGAGTGTAGAGCAGGGAATAATAAGAGGACTTGATCAAGAGGGGAGTGCCTGCCCTTTCCTAAGTGGGAGGTGACTTTAGTTCTAGCCAGCTCTGTCTTGAGGTAATACTGGGCAGGGCTTGGTATTTTTCAAAAGTGAAAGCTTTGACATTTCCCGATTTTTATCATGTCGTGTAGGCCTAATAATTCATGAATGGGGGCAGGTTGGATGTGGTCCATGGGCTGCTGATCTGTGATCCCTGCTACAGTTTTCTTGGCATGGTCTTGCTGAGTACAATTTGCATTCTTGCTTAATTATTAAACTTTACCAGCACACAAAATGAAACCTATCTTCCACTGGTGATAGCTACATTGTAAGACAAAGCAGTGTTTCCAATGAAATTAACAATTTATTATTTGAGTAGAAAGAATTCTAAATTATTGTAGGGAAATTATTCAAATCTACTTTACAATGATATCTCATTTGAATGTGTCATGATGTTTCAGGTGAAGAATCTTTGAATCCAGTTTCTTTCAGATGTAACCTCAAGGATACTCACATGGCACTTGTTTTCTCCATGCAGAGTCTAAACTAAATGTATACACCAAAACATCCAAACACCCAACATGCCACAAACTCACAATGCAAGATATGCCAATGGAATATTTTATGGGAAAACTCGCAAAAATATAAATAATGAACTGAGCACATACAATATGGCATTTTGTTTAAATCAATATAAATTTGCGGGGTGGAGTGTTGGTAGGAGATTGGAGAATTCCTTGAAATGTGGGTCTATTCAGCAGATAGGAAACATGCAGTTTAGAAACAGAGTAACACCTTTCTACTCTAGATTTACTGAATTTATCAAAATTATGTAAGTTCACTCTACGTATTAAAATTCATTCATGCTCTCCTAGGTAATAAAATTGACATTGTTAATTTTGCCTCAATCATTACCCTCTGTTTTCTAATACTCCTGATCCCTACCAAGAGTATGATAATTCCAGTGTCTATGACTCATTTTGGAATTATTTCTATTTAGGAGAAAATACCAAGGCTCCTCCCCCAACAAAGAGCCACCAAGGCCAATTATATCTTTTAGGAAAATGACAGAGTTGATGAAAAGGGGCATAATGCTACCAGAAAACACCCTAATTTGTAGAACTTGAACTCTGATACGTATTTTCTCTTGAGCTGCCTAAAATTTTCAAAGTATTATCTTATACTTTTTATGGCACTGCAAAGCATAACTAAAGCTCCTTTTTTTGAATGTTTATTTCTGTACTATCAACTTGTATCACTAAAACAATTTAGTTGGTAATAAAATAAAAACAGGCCAAAGAAAAATCATAACTGGCAATTTTTGTCCCAACTGACTACAGAGTAATAGTAGTATATTAGTAGTATGTTAAGAATTTCTGCTGAATAGAACCCATTCTTTGTAATGAAAATAGGTGATCAAAACATAGATGCACACATAAAGTCTACAGATTCTTACCACCAATGGTATTAGCAGATTGTGATCCTGAACAAGTGTAAAGGCAGAATTAGGGTAAGGATTATAATCCATGAAGAGGGAAGGAGCAGTTTTTAAATGGATGGCAGATGGAAATAAGAAAGCTTTAGTCAGTTCTCAGAAAATAAAAAAAACCCTAAAGCAAAAAAAAAGCAAAAACTTGAAAAAATCTCAAAAGCACAAATGTCTATAACAAAAGCAGTACATTTAGTAGTTTTTATAGCTGATAAACCGAAATTAGACACTCGTGTACAAAGCAGATGAAATGAAGTTGCAAAAGTAAATGTAAATTCTTCAGCTTTTCTACCACCGACAGTCCAAAATCTAAATAATTAAATGTTTAAGTTTTTGTTATTTAAACATTTAATTTAAAACTACACATAAGGAACAACTACAATATCTTATAGCTGAAGAAAAATTACATAAAAAGCTACAAATTTCATTTTGAGGTGCACAGAAAAAAAATGAAAGGTGGGAGGAGGGGAGACAGAGTTTCTGACAGGCTGTACAATCATTTGTATACATCCAGTAGGTACCAACAAAAAGAGACACCATTTTTTCATAAATATACATCTAGAAGTCTCTTCATTGGGTCTGCTTTTTATTTATTTTGGTTAGCCATCAGAATACACCTGCTTTGATCCAAGAGACTTTTTTCCTAAATGGTGATACAAAAATACGGCAAGACCATGCAAACCCTAATGAATTACTTTATGACAAAGTGAAGATGGAAGTCACAGTAATATTTCTGTGCAAATATGTTTTAAAGAAACTTGCATACAAATTACATACTATCTCTTTTACAAAAGAATTTGGAATGGAACATATAGTCATTCAAATAAATAAGCAAGCAAACAAACACAAACCCCTCCAATATGACTTGAAACCTAAATGATTTTATAGTGGGAAAGTCTTCTGATCTTAAGGTCCTGCTAGGTCTCAAAAGCCAGTCATTGTGTTCTCACACTCTAGGAGAGAATTTGGAGTATTGTGGATTGGGTTTCAAAGTGAAAAAGCAAATGCAAAAAAATTATTCTATTTTTTAGTGAGGTGATCTTTAGTTATAAAGTACCTAAAAAGGAGGTCCCTTTAGTAATACATATATATATATATATTTTTTTTAAAAAAGCTCTTTGAATATTTTTGCCCTGAAATCAACCTTTGAGTTATTTTAGAAAAGAACTAATATCTCACAATTAAGTTTTATCTTCATATCCTAGACATGGACAATTTCTGGTTGTTATCGTTATGCTTTAAATTTTCTAACTTCATTATCTATTCCTGTTTTCTGAAGGCAATAAGAATAACAAGGTACAGAAGTACACAACGGCAGTATAAAATTCAGTTGACATTTGATTAAAAATAATAATGAGGACAATTTTATCAGCTAACACATATAGTGCTTACTCTGGGCCAGGTACTGTTTTAAGTGTATTAAAAATACTACATCCTTTAATCTTCACAACAATCCGATGAAGTAGAACGTAATTATCCTCTTCATTTTACAGCTGAATTTACAGAAGTACAGTAACTTTAAATAATCTAAAAGAGCTAGGATTCAAACCCAGGCAGTGTGACTCCAGAATCCGTGATCTAAATCAGTATGTATTTCTCAAACTTTATTGTGACACAAATCATTTTGTGATCTTGTTAAAGATCAGATTCAGTAGATCTGTGATGACACATGAGTTCTGCTTTTCTAACTAGTTCCCAGGTGACGCTGATGCTGGTCTGGGCAGCATATATGGAGGAGCAAGGCTCTCAACTACTACGCTACACTGCTAAAGATTAAGTTATTCTAAAAATTACTCTAAAATCCAAAAATCAGAGAAAAATGTGATATGAACTACTTCTGATTTGGTTGAGAGTAAAGCCCTTACCTAGAGTACATTTGTCATTTTTGCTATTTGTAAATAATCCTCAATTTGCAAATCAATCTTACTGAGTACTTCTGCTTTTTTAGGACTCTTGTTGGGCTCCTCATCATTATTGTGTCTGAATTTTGTGACTTTGGAAAGAGGAGAAGAGAAGAGTCTGCTAGGAAGGACTTGTGTAATCACCACTCTACCCCCTATAAGCCCAGTTCTCTTCCCTGATTCCAAGATTCAAGAATTAGGTTAAAAAACAGACAAATAGGACATCCATATCCTTATAAATCACCTAAATAACAGAAGAAAGTTAAATTCATTTCATAGCCAAGTATATAATGAAAATCTCTCAGTAAAGAAGGAATGAGAACAAATGGTTTTAAATTAATAATGCTGTAAGTGTATGTTTTACTATTCTGGAACATGTAGAAATAGATCATTCATTTTACCTAGACCTCAAAATTGTGCTTTTTAATAATTGTGCTCATGAGGAACTCAGGTTCTAATAAAATAGTAATAATATAAATCTTAAATTTAAGAAGGAATATAACAGAATTGGTCATTTCAATTTATATTTTGTCACTATAAGCCAGTATATACCTGCCAAAAATGCTAACCAAAAATAAGGTAATCTAATAGATTAAGGGGAGCATAGGAAGATACCACATATCTGTTCTTGAATAATATAATCCAAGACACAACTAGATGTTTCGTTTTTCTTCTTCTTTTTCCCCCCCTTTTTTTAGAAACAGGGTCTCATTTTGTTGCCCAGGCTGGAGTACAGTGGTGTGCTCATAGCTCACTGTAACCTTGAACTCCTGGGCTCAGCCTCCCAAGTAGCTAGAACTAAATATGCCTGCCACCATGGCCAGCTCATTAAATATTGTTTTTTGTCTTTTTGCTTTTGTTTTATAGAGATGAGGTCTTGCTCTGCTGCCCAGGCTGGCCTCAAACTCCTGGCCTCAAGAGATCTTCCCCAACTTGGCCTCCCAGTGCTGCAATTACAGGTGTGAGCCACTGCACCAGGCCTGGCAACCAGATTTTGATGCTAATGTATGGCAATTATTTGCCTCTAAAAAGCAAAATTTTCCACGTTTGCAAGTTTCGGAGTGTGAAAATCTTAAGGCTAAAGATTTGTGCTACTTAAAATATCTCCATGCAAAAACTTGTACAGCAGATGAAGTATTTCTGTCTTAGTGGCAGATATCAATGATGCAGCCCTAATAACACACCAAAGACAAGACAACACCCACTCAAAAAATTCCAAAACATGCACAACAACTGACCCAAAACATTGAAAAAAAAATACCTTCATTTTTGTCAGGTGATGATGAACCTAAAGTACAGAACAAGAACTCAGTATGTGGCTTCTCTTTTTTGAAATTAGCTTTGTCTTTATCCACTGGTCAACGTCCTAATACAGTAATATACAAGCAACACACTTATCCTAACATATTGACAAATATAGGAGGACTGATAAGCAATACATACGCTGTGACTGAGACACCATTTTTGTTCGACTTCTTCCTCTAGAATCTGTCTTGGCATTTCCCATGCTAGCAAGTGGTGCTGAAAGCTTTGCTCTCACCCGGCCTGAGGAATAAAATATTTACACAATTAAAGAGATTTTTCTATGATACTATTTAGTAATGGGGGGGGAGAAGGAGGGAAGAAAATCTCATTTCCAGTATTATCAAACTCTGTAATAAAGTAACCATGACTTACAGATTATATTTCTCTCAAAATCTAAAAAAAAAAAAAACATTGTTTTTTTCTTGTGGTATAAGTTAACTTTCCTTCAATGGTAAGAATAAATAAAGTCAAACTAAAAGATTTACATTATTAGCTTGGTATTATTAGTCTTGTAACTATAAATAAGATAATTACGATAGGCATGACACTTGTTTTTTAATTGGTAGTTCCAATTCTAAAATTTCAGTTTCTAGGAAATTTATTCTCAAATCCACCTTACAGTTTTAAACATGAGTCTAATCTTAGAAACAATAAGTCAAACAATCCTTTTGACTGAAAATGTACTTCTAAAGGGATGTGCAGGAAGAGATATTATTAGGCAAAATATTTAATCTTTTTATATCAGATTAGTACAGATGTATACGGACATGTTTACTGCTCTCCCAACCAATTTCATTTATCAAATGATTTGAAAAAATACGTATCACATAAGAGTTGGTGCTTTTCTAAATATATTTCCTTCTGTCTCCCAGTTGCACTCCATCTCTGTTTCTTCTCTCTCCATAAAAATAGGCTACAAATAACCTTACCCCATTTCTAGAGCTCTTGAATCAAATGAGATATGTTTATTAAGTGCTTAAGAAGGCTGCCATTAGTAAAAACAAGCCATGATAGAATATATTACTAGTAGGTATTTTGGGGTTCTTAAGCAACATTCCCAACCACTATCAAATCAGAACCAACTCCAAACATACTCATAAAGAAAGGGTCAGAATCCCTTTTTAGTTACAAAGTACAATTTATAGTGCATATACAAAATACTGGCTAACCTGATATGGCCATATTAATTAGGAAAAAATATACTGAAGAGTAAGGAGAAATTATAAAGTTAAGAAATGAGTGAGGGAAGATAAGAGAATAATAAGAACTGGGAATAAAATAGAACCAAAAACAGAGCATAATTTGTAGAATATCAGCATTCTATTAACTTCAAGGTCTCCAGGAGCCCATAGTTCAGGCATCTCACCCTTTTAGAGTCTATTTTGAGTAGGACACAAAGTTCTCTTGACTAAGAAGTAAAACAAAAACAACCAAATTATTATTTTTAAAATGGAGAATTCATCCACTTTCTATATTCCAAACAAATTAGTATATATTAAGTACTTTGATACTAACATTTTAAATTATAATGCCACAGTGCCAGAAATCATGTTTTTAAAGTATTCAAATTTAAAATAAAATATAAAATTATTTTAAATATATCAGAGTAAATATGGTACCAAAAAAAGTTAAATCTATTTGTTTTCTTATCACAAGAAAATGTCATCCAAGTAAAACTTAGAAGAAAAAAATGTGTTCCAAATCAGAGGCTTTAATATAATAAAACAGCCTTCAGGCAGGATAAGTATAAACAGTGAATTATTTTCCTTTCTACAAATTCAAAAGCAATAAATAATTATTTTTAAGGTGAACCAGCTCGGTGAAATATATGCAGCAATTTTGTTGTAATATCAAACTCATTTTCAATCTGTGGCCAATTCTCTAGTCACTGATTCAAAATAAAACATACATTTAAAAACAGACTCAATAAATACATTTAAACTCCAACAATATTTAAGTGCCAATGATACAGCAATGGTGCATGCTCCCCAAATTATAAATGAATTGGCATAAATTAAAAAACAAAAACGACACGCAAAAAAGAAGAATATTAATGTCACTACTGGGAAAAATGAAATTATATAGCAACTTTAAACTAGAGATTATTAAACATGTTAAGCAACCATGTGTTTCCAGCATGAGATGATCCAAGATACAAAACAAAACAGCAAGATGGAAGAATTAAAAAAAAAAATCTATACATATAACTAATGCAACCACACATGAAAGCAGAAGTTACTACAACTGGCAAATTATAAAGATTTGGAAAGAAATCAGCCCATTTTAGTTTTAATATTTAATACTACTGATGAAAATAGTAATGTTGAGGTGTTTGTATTACTAACAAAATATACAATTCTTACCATCTTCAGATGCTGTTCCTGAATAAGAGAAATAAAACAATATTTCAACAAATTCTGCCAATGCTGATGTTGCAACCCCCACCCAAGACTAAAATGAAAGGGTGAAAACAAAAGGTAACTTTTAGTCTGATAGCCTTAAATTAACTTTGAAATAGCTCATTTTGAGAAAAACAAACATTCTGAGGTAACCTAATGACTCAGAGAACAAGCTGAAACTAGACAATTGAAAATAGCAAAATTCTATAGTGAACAATTTTATTTGCTATGTTTCATTCTTAAACCTTGGTGGAAAATGGTGAAAAAAGAAAAATGCAACTGTGTAATTCTTCTTCTTTGCAAATGAAGATTTTTATAGACCTTTCCAGAGTAGGCATACTTTCTGCAATTTTCAAAAGGTAGCCCATAAAACAAGAAAAAGTTAATTTACAAACATGAGAATCAAATCTATGACCTAGGCCGCATTTGTCCATTACTTTCATCAAAGCCAAAAACCTATAAATCTAATTCATCAGCTATTTATTCAACATTTATGTGCAATCTTTAAGATGTCAATGAAATCTATAAAAATGACTATGTACAAACATCATAACTCACTACTATGTCTCTGTGGTTTTTTTTTTTTTTTTTTTGAGACAGAGTCTCACTCTTTTTCCCTGGCTAGAGTGCCATGGCATCAGCCTAGTTCACAGCAACCTCAAACTCCTGGGCTCAAGTAATCCTACTACCTCAGCCTCCCGAGTTGCTGGGATTACAGGCATGTGCCACCATGCTCGGCTAATTTTTTCTATATATTTTTAGTTGTCCAACTAATTTCTCTCTATTTTTAGTAGAGACCAGGTCTCGCTCTTGCTCAGGCTGGTCCTGAACTCCTGAGCTCAAACAATCCGCCTGCCTCAGCCTCTTACAGTGCTAAAATTACAGGTGTGAGCCACCACGCCCAGCCTCTCTGTGTGTTTTTCACACATAAGATTGAATATCAGTAAGAGTAACACATCATATACCAGAAGTGACTCCTCAAATTGATATTTCTGATTTAAATAAGAAAATATTTTGATCTGTAAAGTGATAAAAGTTTGTTTTTAAAGGATCCAGAATATTAATATTAGCAGGATATATAAGGGTTTGATATACAGAAACCATCTCTTGTTGGGCTATAATTTCATTCAATAATTTAATCATACAGAAAAGCAGAGACTAATAAAACTATTAACAGCACTCATGTACTCAAGATTTATTAAATGTTTTACTTCATTAAATAGAAGACATATTGAAATGATTTTCAGTTACATAATAATTTCCAGAAAAATACACAATGCCTCCATTTTTCTTAGATCTTATAATGTGACTTATAGATTCAGTATTTTATAAAAAAGTCAAGCTCCTTCATAAGATTATGGTATCTGATGAAGTGAAGGGAAATGTCTGGATAATATGCTCTTTAGTACTAGACAGAAAATATACAGGGTTTACTGAAACAAGCAATTACAGATAGACTATAATCATCGGAATATTGAAATTAAAAAGGCAAAGCTTAAAGTAAGTTTAGTTTTGATTAAATGTTAACTTACAACTTGCTCTTAAAGACAGCATCTGTAACTTGCATTTCATCTTGATAAATAATTATATGAACTTATGAAATATGTAATCTGTCTCTCTCTGTATCAGTAAACTAAAGAGTTGAGATTTATGAGATTTCTTTCCATTCTTCTGAATCCAATATTTTAGAGGAAGAAATTAAGAATATTCAGAGGCATACTTCTAAGAGCTCAGGAAAAAATTTTAAAGTAGTTAAATTACAACAAAGTTACCTAGTATTTGAGGATTCTACCACTGAACCACCCATGCGCTGGTAAAGTTACCTAGTATTTGAATAGGTTGGGATATGATATACCAAATAGATAAGCCTAACTCAAAATTCAATCAGAGAATTATGTGGACATAGCAATTTTCACATTAAGTTTATTGCTAAATAAGTAGTATATTTTCAGAAATTAAGAATGAACAAGAATATTATACAGAATCCAAGATCCATAAAAATCTTTAAGAAAAGGAAGTTCTTACCATCCATCTTGTCAGAAGTATCCTCTTTGATGAAAGAGCAAGCAAAGAACAGAGGAAAACTTAGTATATTAGAAAAAAAAATGATTTTGTAATCCCTAGAAGACATTTAAAAAATTAAGACAGAATTCATAGCACAGACATATATACTAAGCTTGTTTTCAATTAAAACACACAAGGAGATTATAAGATGATGTTCCTACCTGAAATAAAGACTACACCTAATGTACTAAGTAGAGAATTAAAAAAAAAAAAATCAGTAATGAGTGTGATTTTCACTAACCTAGAGAGAAAAGTTTGTGAAGCCCATGTCCCAATCTTGGATCCTTGCCATCAGGCAAATCCTCTGCTTTGGTCTGCTGAGTTTCTCTCCGTCACATTGCCTCACTTCTTTTCCTCTCTAACCTCTAGTATATTCCAAAATTCCATCCTTTCCCTCTCATCATTATCCTCTGTTTACTGCCTTGTTACTTCCCCACCCACATCCTTTCTTAGAATTTTCATGCCCTATGAAACTTTACATCTGGATAAATCTAACAACTCATTTTCTATACTCCACTACTTGAGGTGCCCCAATAGAGAAAATTATACAACCATGAAGTCATGTATACTGACACTACTTAGAAACTGGGATAATTATCTGACTTGGCTTTTAGTGCCTGTCTGTGCAGAAAGGAGTTAACAATCAGGATTGACATTGCTCTTAAGAAGCACCTGCTTATGAGTCTGGCCTCCTGTAACTTACGATGGATGCTCCCCATGTTAATGATAAGGTTATTTTAAGTGTGTGTGGAGGGAAGTTGGGAGTACTGAACTCTGCTACATCAGTTTGCCTAAACTTTTTGCAAACAGTATGATGGTCAAAACCTTCTTTCTTTTTCAGAGTCTGGAATTCTGCTAATTGTGGCTGGTTATGAGAGCCTATGTGATTTCCTCCGTTCTCTGCCCCCTACCCTGGACTCTGAGTCATAACTAAGCTTCCCTGATCAGAAAACACTGTGAACAAGTTTCTTTGCTGCATTTCATTGTTAGAGGAAGGAGCAGTCCCCCAACCCCACCTATGGGAGAAAGAACTTTGAAAGTCTTTACTTACACCAGACTACGTCATAAGACTTTTTCCCTTGCTCATCCTGTTGTGTATTCTTTCATTGTAATAAATCTCAGCCGTGAGTATAGCTGCCTCTGAGTCCTGTGAGTCCTTTCAGCAAGTTCTCAAGTATCTGAGTGGCTGTGGGAAATCCAAAAGAGTACCCCACTCTTGTGCCCTCTTAGTGGCTATTTTAAACCTCAAGTTACCTCCTAGCGCATGATTCTGAACTCTAAATCCTGGGGAGAAAGTCACAATAATCTCCTTCATCATACTCTTCTTAATGCCTAATGCCATAAAATATCATATCTGAATCTGCAACCTCCTTCATTTCCTTCTCTTCCACCTCACTGAAACTGGTGACCCTTCTACATCCAAGGCTAACCCTGACTATGTTCTAAATCTCATTATTCATGCCTTCCATAGGAACTTGGCCATGAATTATCTCTTCTCATCATTGCAGTTATAATTTTTCCTTCTCTACTCACTTATGACTTTACTATACAGACATATTTAACTCCTCCAATCATAAAAACAATTAAGTTCCTAAACCCTGAACCACAGATAATTCCTATAGTGCTCGCTTACCCCTTTTTCTTGACCATTAAACATAGGAATAATTTATACAGATTCTCTTTCCAACTTCCTTAACCAATTAAAATTTGACTTCTGTGCACATGACCTCACTGAAACTATTTCTTTTCCATTCAAGTTATTCCACAAATCTAGTTGTCAGAATAAATATTCATACATATGTATATATATGTCAGGGTTTCCTTAACATAAATTCCTGTTTCCTACCACAGCAAGCTTATTCCTCAGGCTGAAGAGTAAACTTCAAAACACTCACAACATTCTTGCTACCAAAAAATTCAGTACTTTAAAGAAAACAAAAACAAAAACCAGTGGCAACTGCTTTAAGGAATGTACTGAGTTTAACATTGATTACAGTAAGTGTAATTCTCTACTGACTTCCAATCTAATCTTCAGCATAGATCCTTCTGAGTTTTATACCACTATAACCCAACTGTCCACTGAACACTTTCAGTTTGAGGTCTCACAGGACTTCAAACTCAAAATTGATAAAACTTATCAAACTTTTAGCTGCTCATCCTTCAGTAACCTAACAACAGACTGAAAGACTGAGTATAGGAACATATACTCTGGATCCCTGGTATCCAGCAGGGTGGCTGGCAAAAACTAAGCACTCAAGTAAGTGTTTGCTGAAAAAGAATGGGACACTCCTTCTGATCCACACATGTTCAGCTATCATAAACGAGGCTTAAAGTAAGAGAAAACAGAGTATACCAGTAGCATGCATATAAGAAAGCTGCATAGGAGGGAGGGGGATAGGGTGGGGTGGAGGGAGAAAATAAGAACATCTTTTAACCCCTGGAAAGAGCCACAGGTAGCTGATTGTTCCTGAGTGTGAACCTGGGCCAGATGAAGAAAAGAGAAGGGGTATGTGGGGGGTGAACCTCTCACTTCTATAATAAAACAAACATGCAATTCAAACCTTAAAGAACCAAAAAAAGAAAAAGTCAATCTCATAGAACCATTATAGGCTCTCTTATAAAAAATGTTGCACATTGGCTTTCTAGTTCACATTTAAACACTTTAAATACAATATTTTTTTCTGGTAATAAACATAATAGATATTCAATGTGATATATTTATTTTTAAGATACAAGGTGAACAGCTTTCATTATTTTTCAGTTTTCTTCTCACTTTAAAAAATTGAGATATAATTCAGACAAACCATGATTTTTACCCTTTTATAGTATACAATTCAGTGTATTAAATTTATTCACAGTGTTATGTAATCCTTACTATCTAATTCCAGGACTTTTTCATCATCTCCCAAAGAAATCCTGTACCCATTAGCAGTTACTCTCTATTTCCTCCACTTCTAGCCCCTGTCAACAACTATTTTCTCATTCTGTGGATCTCCCTACTCTAGCCATTTCATACATACAACTAGAATCAAACAATATGTGGCTGTTTGTGTCTAACTTCATAATGATTTCAAGGCTGACCCATCTTATAGCATGCATTTTTATATAATGTACTCTTTTTAAGGGCAGAATAATATTCCATTTTGATTATCTAGTTTTACCTCTTACATTCATTCATTCATTCATTCATTTACTTATTGAGACAGAGTCTCACTCTTTTTTTTTTTTGAGACAGAGTCTCGGTTTGTTGTCCAGGCTAGAGTGAGTGCCATGGCGTCAGCTCAGCTCACAGCAACCTCAAACTCCTGGGCTCAAGCAATCCTGCTGCCTCAGCCGCCCAAGTAGCTGGGACTACAGGCATGCACCACCATGCCTGGCTAATTTTTTCTATATATTAGTTGGCCAATTAATTTCTTTCTATTTATAGTAGAGATGGGGTCTTGCTCTTGCTCAGGCTGGTTTTGAACTCCTGATCTCGAGGAATCCACCCGCCTCGGCCTCCCAGAGTGCTAGGATTACAGGCGTGAGCCACCCCACCCGGCCGAGAGTCTCACTCTTGTCGCCCCAGCTAGAGTGCCGTGGCATCAGCCTAGCTCACAGCAACCTCAAACTCCTGGGCTCAAGCGATCCTCCTGCTTCAGCCTCCCGAGCAGCTGGGACTACAGGCATGTGCCACCATGCCCGGTTAATTTTTCCTATATGTTTTTAGTTGGCCAATTAATTTCTAGTTTTTTTTTTTAATAGTAGAGATGGGATCTCGCTCTTGCTCAGGCTGGTCTCGAACTCCTGAGCTCAAACGATCCACCTGCCTCAGCCTCCCCGAGTGTTAGGATTATAGGCACGAGCCACCACGCTGGCTTCCTCTTACATTTAGGTCTTCAATTTAAGTTTATGAGATAGGAGTCTAAATTAATTTTTTTGCATCCAGTTATTTCAGTACTATTTGTTGAAAAGACAATTCTCTCCCCACTGAATGGTCTTGGTACCCTTGTTGAAAATCAATTGACTATTAATGAATGTATTTATTTCTGAACTCTCAATTCTATTTCATTGGTCTATATGTCTATCCTTATACCAGTACCACAAAGACTTGACCACTGTAGATTAGAAGTTTTGAAATTGGGATTGTTTCACCTATTCTGGGTCCCTTGACTTTTCATTTGAATTTTAGGATCAGCTTGTCAATTTCTATAAAAAGCAAGTGGATATGGATTGAACTGAATCTGTACATCAAATTGCTATTCTTTAAATAGTAACTCTAGTAACTATTTAGTTACTAGATAACTCTTTAAATCTATGAACCTGGATGTCTTTCCATTTATTTAGGTCTTTAATTTCTTTTAATAACGTGTTATAGTTTTCAGTATACACGTCTTACACTTCTTTTGTTATATTTATTCCTAAGTATTGTATTCTATTGTAATTGTAATCATTTTCTTAATTTCATTTTTGGATTGTTCATTGTTAGTATTTAAAAATACAAGTGATATTGATCTTGTATCCTGTAACCTTGCTAAACTTGTTAATTAGCTCTAATACTTTGTGCTTTTTTGTAAATTCCTTAGGATTTTCTACACAAGGTCATTTTTTTTTTTTACAAATAAAGATAGTTTTTCTTCTTCCTTTCCAATCTGGGTACCTTCTATTTCTTTTTCTTGCATAATTGCCCTGGCTAAGACTTCTATGATAATGCCCAAGAGAAAGGGTAAGAGCAGATATCCTTATCTTGGTATTGATCTTAGAGCAAAGTATCTAGTTTTTCATCATCAAGTTTAGCTGTGGGTGTTTCAAAGATGCTTTTTACCAGGTTGAGAAAGATCCCTTTTACTCCTAGTTTGTTAAGTATTTTTATCACAGAAGGGTGTCGAATTTTATCAAATGCTTTTTCTGCAGCTACTGAGATAATCATGTGGGTTTTGTCCTTTATTCTATTAATAGAGTGCATTATGTTGACTGGTTTCCATAAATAACTGTGCATTCCTGGAAATGTAATGTTTCTAAACAGAAAATTTTCTGAAAATTAAAAGCAGTAATCAATCCACTGTATCACTCCAGTCCTTCATCTATGTATAATTTTATAGAAAGTGATGAAATTATCATACATTCTTTCGTAGTCTGTATCATTTGATCTTTGATGAAAATATGACTTATTAATGGCTGCATAGTATATAAGACTATACCACAACTTAATTACTCCCTCTGTCACACATTGACTCTAATAACATCTGTTATTAA
>VSMD01113628.1:0-39808 GCA_008750895.1 Mirza zaza
AGGCGTAGGAATATCCTCCCACCGCGAGGGGCCGCTTTTCCCAACCTAAGAGGACCACGTGACAGTCGAGGACAGAAACCCCTGAAGGGACCCGTTCTCGGTGTGCAGGACAGGAGCAGATGGACGTCCAGGAAGGCGAGGCTATCTCCATTCTGCTCTTGCTCTGGTGGTTACATCTACTCTCCCTAGAACCCAAGGACTGAGAAGCAGAGCCTAGGGGAGGGACAGTAGGTTTCAGTCAAACGGTGGCCTTTGGGGCTACCGCACCCGTGTTGCTGTCCTTCCCTCATCCGCGTTCACGTGGCAGTGGGGAGTGATCTCTCCTGAGTGGGCTCCCAGCTCTCCTAGGGCCTCCATCCCTTGTTGCCCTGAATCTTTGTCTAAGACTCGGGCTTCTCTTCCTCGGGGTCCACCTTATCAACAGAATCCTTCTCCCAGTTCATTCAGGACAACATACTTGGGGACTCCTTTCATGTGCGGGTTCCCTGCCACACACTTGTTTTCTTGGTGCTTAAGCTTGCCGTTTTCTAAGGAAGATGCGTCTTTCTGTGCCTTGTGTCCGCAGGGGAACCCTGGGTCACAATGCCCCCCTTGCTATGGCTGCGTGATTCCCATTGGGTGAGATGTAGCCCAAAGTGGCGGGCCTTTGCCTTGGAAGAAAAGTGGCATTTCCTTTCATGTCCACCCTGCTCTTCCTTGATGGGGGCTGGGAGTAAGCTCTTCCTTACTGTGGTCCTGGGGGCAAGGGCGTGGGGCCCGGGTAGCACCACAGAACCCGTTAACTGCTGCTTCTTTCTCATGGACGAAGGGACTAGGGTTTGAGTGGGTGCAGGTGGGGGGAGTCGTTGTGGCCCGAATTGTTGAGCGTGGGGTTGTTTTCACTTCTCAGAGAGCGCTTTTCCTTTTTGGCAAGATTCCTTGCTCTTGCCTGCGACTCCAGCACAGGGCCTGTGTGGTCTACGTATGCTTGGCTTCTCTTTGTCTTTGTCAGGGCTTTCAGTGCCCCTTGGGAGCAGAGCTGTGGTCACTGTCAGTCTGGGAATAGCCCAGAGCTGGTTCTGAAACCCCTGCTTGGCTCCAAGTGCCCTTCTGGGATCCCATTTCCCCCAGTGGCCTCGCTGCGGTCACCTTTGCAGTCCCTGGACTTCCTAGGTCAATTTTTCCCTTTGTGCTGAGCAGTGGTGGGGAGAAGCCAGAGTCTCTGGCATCTGAGAACCGGGCAAACCTGGAAGGCCGAAGTCCCAGAGCGGCAGGCAGTGGACACTAGGATCAGTGAATTGTCAGCTGACCCCCTGCCCTCTGGGACTCTGGTAATCTCAGGTGCCCCAACAAGCCCAGGCCCTCTGGCCACATTTCACCCCTCCACCCAACGGGAAATCGGATCCAAAGGGTAGGGCAAGCGTTCTACCCTCAGTCTGAAGCTGGGCCTCGACTGCAAAGCCACCCATAGGTAGGCTCCAAGGGTTCTGGAGCACAGGACGGTTAGGGCCCACCTCCAGCTCAGGCTGCATCCCAACTGCGCTTCCCCTGGGACGCGAGGGAGCATGGCTGCCAAAGGACTGGTTTCCAGGGTACCCTGCTGCCTTTATAAGTGCGCATGTGCTTGCGGTTGACGGTGCTGTGTCTGGCGCCTGGCATCATAAGGACTGTCCTCGTTGCCTAGTAACCTTGTCTTTGAAGCTCTGGGGAGGGGGAGTGACCGTGCCTCGCTGCTGGGCTCTTGCTGGCCTTTGCCAGGGGTTGGAGGCCATGGGCCCAGGAGTGGCGGAGGCCCAAAAGGGCCCAAGAAACCTCATCGGGGCTGCCAGGACTCAGCATTTGATCCACTGCTGCTATACCGCTGTGGTTAAGTCTCCCTCAATGTTGTGGCTCCTGTGCCCTGCAGGGCAGGTCTGTTCCCAGTGGGGCTTCCCCGCAGGAGGCAGAACAGGGTAGTCTTCGTAGCGGACTGCGTGTGCCCGTGCGTGATTCCGTTTTTGCATGTGGTGGGAGCAATGTGTCTTATGGACTGCGGGGAGTGTGGTGGTGGGGGGGTCTTTTCTAGTTAGCTGTTAGCGGTCCTACTGGTGAGCGTCTTCCTGTTTCCGCTTGGGCTGTGTGGCCTAGGGCAAACTCTCTTCCTTGTGGTTCCTATGTGGGTTTGTGCAGCTCTTGGTCTTTTGTCTAGTTGTGTATCAGGCTGTAAGGTCTTTATCTCAACTTTGTATGTTTTATATATGTATTAAGTATATCAATCTGTCATTTAAGTTGCAAATTCTCTCTCATTTGTCAATTTTTGTAGGACTGAAACATGAACTTTTCTCATTTTTATTGCATTTTTAGTCATGGTGATTGATCTCCTCATGGCAGTGCTGTAAAGGAATTCACCCTTGTTCTAGTAGTCATAAGGGTTGTTTTTTTGTTGTTTTGTTTTACCTGTAGATCGTTTAATTTGGAATTTGTTCAGTTTTACACTCCAATTTTATCTTTTCAAAACGTTATCCAGCTTTACCAACACTAATTATTAAAAAGTCCTGTGTCAGGCCGGGTGCGGTGGCTCACACCTGTAATCCTAGCTCTCTGGGAGGCCGAGGCGGGCGGATTGCTCAAGGTCAGGAGTTCAAAACCAGCCTGAGCAAGAGTGAGACCCCGTCTCTACTATAAATAGAAAAATTAATTGGCCAACAAATATATATAGAAAAAATTAGCCAGGCATGGTGGCACATGCCTGTAGTCCCAGCTACTCGGGAGGCTGAGGCAGGAGGATCACTTGAGCCCAGGAGTCTGAGGTTGCTGTGAGCTAGGCTGATGCCATGGCACTCACTCTAGCCTGGGCAACAAAGTGAGACTCTGTCTCAAAAAAAAAAAAAAAAAAAAAAGTCCTGTGTCAGCAGAATGGGTCCTGCAACAAGAGGTGGTCAGGGAGAAAGGAACAGCTGTTTTGTGATAATTTAGGCAGTCTTGGAAAGACATTATCAACATTCATAAATACGTGGAGTAGGGTTCAAAAGGCATCAACCTCAGGCATTTATAGAAATCCAGAAATTCACCATGAAGGATATGTGAAAACCAGCTATACACACTGACAGCAAACTCAACAAGGCAATTTGGGCCAAAGGAAAAAGGAATGAACCATACTTATCTGTATATGCATAGACTGAGTTTTACCAAATAACTTCTAAATGTTTTTCTCAGTGTACTTGTCACCTTACAAAAAAATCTAGTCACCATGAATGAAAATGGAGCATTTATTATAACAAAAAATTATTTTCCTCAGAAATAGTACAATTTCATAAATGACAAAAATGTGACTTTTAAATGTGTTAAATCTGTGTATACATACTCACCATTTCTTAACTAATAGAATACTAAAAGACACCAAGAACTGCAGTTAGAAGAATGTACTAAACTGAAAGTATATTTTTTTCATTCAAAATTATCATCCATCCAGATCAGAGGTTAAACATTCTAGGTAAATATCTAGTACCATTTTATTCTTTGATTAAATAAAATACTGGGGTCATCTAGTTCTTTTCACATATCTCCATGAGTGAATTTTTTCTGGAATTTGACATTCAAGAGCTACCCCAATCTAATTTTATTGTAAGGGCTGGGCTTGGTAGCTCACACCTGTAATCCTAGCACTCTGGAAGGCCTAGACAGGAGGATTGCTTGAGTTCAGGAGTTTGAGATCAGCCTGAGCAAGACCCGGTCTCTCCTAAATGTAGAAAAAACAAATTAGCTGGGTTGTTGTAGTTTGTGCTTATAGTCCCAGGCAATTGGGAAGCTGAGGCAGGAGGATCTCCTGAGCCCAGGAGTTTGAGGTTGCTGTGAGCTAGGGTGATACCATGGCACCGTAGCCTGGACAATAGAGCAAGACTGTCTCAAAGATAATTTTATTATAGAATTATGTTAGTCTTTTAACTAAAATTAGAAGCTGGGTAATTTCCAATAGGATTTTCTGTTCTCTTCAGGGTGTGACCCGTACAATTATCTAGTCTTACATGATTTTTAAAAAGCTTTTTTTTACTTTTTTGACTTTTGGTTATTTTTGAAAATCATTTAATAACATTTTACTAGAAAATAAGCCATCTATATAATAAAAATCATGTCTAACATAATTTACATATTTGCATTATCATTGTAAAATATCCTTTAAACATATATCTCATTTCTGTTCTTTTATTATAACATGATAGAGGGATTGACAAAGCCTTGTAAATAGTTTTTGTCAAACAGATTTTGGTAAAATCCTGTATTAATCTGTGATTTCTGCTTTATTTTCATCAAGCCTTTCCAATTTGGGGCATTTGTTCTTATTCTAGCTTGCTGAGTTATGTCAGTAAATATTTGGTACCCTACAATAGTATAGGCACTATACTAAATGCTGGAGATACAGTGGTGATAAACTGTCTGTAATCTTCTTGATTTTATACATAGAGCAATTTCTGTTAACTGATTTGGTCACATTCATAGAATTTGAAATATAGGGGTCTCATTCACATCTAAACAGTCTGTAATTTCACTTATTATTTCCTCTTTAATCCAGTAATTGTTTATATAAATAGTGCTAAACTTTCAAGAGGCCAGAATTCATTTGGCTATGTATTTGCTAATCTCTGAATTTTAACTGTGGTGAAAAAATAGATGACATTTGGCTTTAGACATTTGTCTTTAGACGTTAGCCAAATCACTTCCAAATGTCTATTAAAAATAAAACTGTCACTCAATAACCCAATTTCCAAGGCTTTCTTTATAGTATGAATTTTTAGATGCAGCAAATGAAATTAATACTGGCTGAAGGCTTTCTTACATTATGTTTTATTGGTTTTTCTTCAGAATTAACATTCTGCTGTTCAGTAAGATACAAATACAGGTGATATTTGGCTATAACTCTTATGAAGTCCTCCTCTCATAGAAATGGCTTATTACCAATATTGACCATCATTAAGTCACTTAAATCTCAAACTCATTCAACCCTCGTAATCAAGTGAATAAGCACACTGATACAGATATGTTACTTTCCAGAAAATGTGTAGTATGTTTTGAAACCAAGTTAAGTTGTATGACGTAGTTCAAAGCTTTTCTAGATTAATTATATAACAAAAATTAGCCTCTGGTATGATTTTTGTGAAAGCATTGTAAGATTTTGGTGTGGATGAAAGGTTTCCTACATGAATTAAATATAAATTATTTATGCACCATATTCCTGATGAGAATGTTTTGAGATTAAAAGTAATTCACATCTCAATTTTACCCAGATACTCCATAATTGAATACCATTCAGCATTTTTATTTGCATTATAAATTCTCTGTTGTTGTATGTATTGTGTCCTGGCAAAAGGCTTTCCAATATTTGTGGGGTTTCTCAAGAGAAGAAATTAATGACAGTTGATGGGGTCATGAATGAAGCCTTTCACTTTATAGCGTATGATTTCACAAGAGTGAAATAAAGTGGGAGCTCGGAGAAACTACTGTCTCAAAATCTTTATACTCACAGGATTTCTCAAAAGTGTAAATATTCTGGTGTTTAGCAAAGTTTGAATCATGATTAAAGGTGTTTCCATAGTCTGTCCATTCACAGAAATTCTCACTACTGTGAATTTTCTGTTCAGTAAAATATAAATGGGAATGGTGACTAAAGATCTGGTCACTTTTCTTGCATTCATAGGATTCTACATCAGTATGAATTTTCCTATGTCGTGTAAGCTGTGAGCCCCAGATAAAGGATTTCCCACATTCTTCACATGCATAAGGTTCCTCACCTGTATGCATTCTCTGATGTCGAGTAAGTTGTGAACTCCAGAGAAAGGCTTTTCCACACTCTTCACATTCATATGGTCTCTTTCCGGTATGAATTTTCTCATGTCGATTAAGTTCTGAACCACGAAAAAAGGTCTTTCCACATTGCTTACATTTATAATTTCTTTCACCAGTATGAACTTTCTGATGCCGATTAAACTCTGAGCCATGAAGAAAGGTTTTTCCACATGCCTTACATTCATACTGTTTCCTCTCATTATGAATTTTCTCATGCTGAGCAAGATATGAAGCCCAAATAAAAGTCTTTCCACATTGCTTACATTCATAAGGTTTCCTACTGGTATGAATTTGCTGATGTCGAGCAAGGTGTGAACTCCAGATATAGGCTTTTCCACATTTCTCACATTTATAGGGTTTCCTACCAAAATGAACATTCTGATGTTGAGCAAGATTGGAACCACGAATAAAGGCTTTTCCACATTCCTTACATTCATAAGATTTCTCACTAGTATGAATTCTTTGATGTTGAGTTAGGTGTGAGCCACGAGTAAAAGCTTTCCCACACTCCTTACATTCATAAGGTTTCTCACCAGTATGAATTCTTTGATGTTTAATAAGATGTGATCGCTGACTAAAGGCCTTTCTACATTCATTACATTCATAGGGTTTTTCACCAGTATGAATTCTCTGATGTCGAGTAAGGTCTGAGCCACAACCAAAGGCCTTCCCACATTCTTTACATTTATAAGATTTCTCACCAGTATGAATTCGCTTATGGACACTAAGTTGTGAATGAAATCTAAAGGCCTTCCCACATTCCTTACAAATAAAAGGTTTCTCACCTGTATGGATTCTCTTATGACCAGTAAGACTCGAACGCAAACTAAAAGCCTTCCCACATTCTTTACATTCATATGTTTTCTTAACAGTGTGAACTGTCTGACACTGAGTAAGTTCTGAATCTAGAAGAAGGATCTTCCCACAGTCCTTATCTTCACAGAATTTCTCACCTGTGTGTTGAGTAAGGTCTGAGCCAGAACTAATGGCTTTCCCACATTCTTTATATTCATTTGGTTTCTCTCCTGTATTAAGTCTCTGATGTAGATTAAAAGCTGTGTGCTGGTTGAAAGTGGGCATTTTTTCAAAGGTGAGTACCACCTGCTTCAAATATTCTGCCCAATTTTCCTGTTGTATTTGACACAGAACTTTGTCTCCCCAATCACCTCTAACATATAAACATTCAAGGCTGTAGTTTTTACAAATTTCCATTATTTCCCACTGGGATAATTCTCTCTCAAAAATGCCATTTTTTTGTGATAACTCCTTGGTCTGACACATGGTATGCATATCTGAAATATAAGAAAGTTAAAACATACTATTTTATGTTCAGAAAGAAAGAAAACTTCTAATGAAGATATAGAAAGTAAATCTTGAAATAAAGCATATAAGAAGTCAATGGCTTAAAACATTCTTTAAAAAGGGCAAGAAATAAATTTAAATGAAATAATGAAAGTTGAATCAGATGATGAGAAAAATTTTGTTTTGATCATGTTCATGTTAGAAGTTTAATTAAAAAAAGACTGTCCAGG
Source organism: Mirza zaza (assembly GCA_008750895.1). Taxonomy (NCBI): domain Eukaryota; kingdom Metazoa; phylum Chordata; class Mammalia; order Primates; family Cheirogaleidae; genus Mirza; species Mirza zaza. The sequence continues at coordinate 7,332 of VSMD01113628.1, forward strand.
TTCTACCACAGTAACAGAATAATAATTTAAAGACTTAAGGCTGTTTCATTTGGTATGGTATAATCAACACTTAACATATGTTAGACGTTAAAAAAATAATTCTGGAATAAATATACTACAAGACAAAAAAGGGGTGCGGCTAAGGATAAAGTAAAGGATGTTACAAAAACCAGGGACCAGGAGCACAAATGTTACATGTAATAACAACGTAACATATCTCACTAATACTTTCCATCTCTACTGAAATAATTACATATACTGTCTCCCACATTATTTCTGTACAAATACGAGAAAAATGTCCAGGCTAGCTTAGTCAAAGATAAATATGAGGGACTGCAAAGTAGTTCAACTTCTGTGGAAAGCAATATGCAGATACCTTAAAGCGATACAAGTAGATCTACCATTTCATCCAGTAATTCCACTACTGGACATCTACCCAAAAGATCAAATGACACTCTACAAATGGGACACCTGCACTCGAATGTTTATAGCATCACAGTTCACAATCGCAAAGGTGTGGAAACAACCCAGGTGCCCATCAATACATGAGTGGATTAATAAAATGTTGTATATGTATACCATGGAGTATTATTCAGCTTTAAGAAACAATGGTGATATAGCACCTCTTGTATCTTCCTGCACAGAGCTGGAACCCATTCTACTAAGTATCTCAAGAATGGAAAAACAAGCACCACATGTACTCACCAATAAATTGGTATTAACGGATCAACACTTAAGTGTACATATAGGAATAACATTTATCGGGTGTCAGGCAGGGGAGAGGGGATAGGTATATACAGACATAATGAGTGAGATGTGCGACGTTTGGGGAATGGTCACGCTTGAAGCTCTGACTCGAGAGTGGAGGGGGGGCATGGGCAATATATGTAACCTTAACATTTATACCCCCATAATATGCTGAACTAAAAAAAAAGGATAAATATAAGACATGTGATCATATCTACTTATGCATTCTTCCATTAACATGAACTTCCAATAACATGGACTTCACCCTTATTTCTCCCACTGCATAGCTAAGTCATTTTTTGTCACATAATCCCCCAATCAAGGTGCTTTTATTTATTCTTGATGTTACAGCATTGCTTATCCATTTTATAAAAGCACAGTTTATTTTATGCTTTCAGGCCCCTTCACAGATCTTCTCTCCCACTTCTATCCAAAGGCCACTGAAAAGATCTCAGAAAATACCTACAAATTGGCAAGTACTGTGTACTTGATGAATATCTTATATAATTCTGAGTTTTTTTGTTTTTGTTTTTGTTTTTTGAGACAGAGTCTCACTTTATTGCCCAGGCTAGAGTGAGTGCCGTGGCGTCAGCCTAGCTCACAGCAACCTCAAACTCCTGGGCTCAAGCAATCCTGCTGCCTCAGCCTCTCAAGTAGCTGGGACTACAGGCATGTGCCACCATGCCCGGCTAATTTTTTCTATGTATATTAGTTGGCCAATTAATTTCTTTCTATTTATAGTAGAGATGGGGTCTCGCTCTTGCTCAGGCTGGTCTCGAACTCCTGAGCTCAAACGATCCGCCCACCTCGGCCTCCCAAAGAGCTAGGATTACAGGCGTGAGCCACCGCGCCCGGCCTATAATTCTGAGCTTAAAAGTAGGAATGCTTGGATATAGATCAGGCTAATATGTGGGAAGTAATCTGCTCAAGAGTTACCAAAGTACTAGGAACTCAATAACACAGAGTATGTTGCATTGAAATTAAAGGAGATAATTATGAATGATGGTTTAAATAGAAAAATAATTTGAGAAATTCGTTACGTAAGAATGGGTCTGACATGAGCTGTGACTCATTTTTTATGTGTATTTAGGATCCAGTGAAACTGTCATATGTTTGTACTTTAGCAGTGAATGAGTATAAAGCCAGTTTGGTTGTAAAGTATAAGCAGTAATGTATTAATACTACAGTGGAAAGATCACAAACTGTAGTTTCAGATTCCAGTCCTTTACTAAAACTATTTTTTAGGTGGAGGGAAAATTACTGAGCTTGTATTTTTACAATGATAAAAAGGAGTAAAATATCTCTTTTCAGAGGTTTGTTGAAAGGATTTGGAATAAATAATATATTTCTATAAAATACCTGGCACAGAGTAAGTGTTGAACAATTGGTAGATGATGATTATCATCATTAGAGGAAAAATTGGGGGATGTGGGGAACTAGACAGGCCAGGGCTTGTCTTTTCTGGTACTGTACTCTATTGGTTGTCCTTCACTAGCCCTAACCTTTCTTCTGTCACTTCCTCCTCACTGTTGCCAGAAACCGTTTTCACCTATTATCCTGATTATTTTCAGCTAAGCAGTATATTAGGTCTTCTCTTAATGTAGAACCTATTTTGTAGAAATTTATGGCCATGTTTCAGTCACATAAAAAAAAGTTTCTTAGTATATTACATGCTCTTTGCTAACTCTTCTAAACCTAAAATGAAATTAGAAAATCAATAAATGTTCATTATGAGAATAAAATGATGAATTTAGGAAATGCATAAGCAAAGAGAAACTAAAATAAGAAAAATCCAAGAGGTAGAGGTAAAAAAAAAAATTTTTTTTTTTTTTTTTTTTTTTGAGACAGGGTCTGTCTCTGTTGCCCAGGCTAGAGTGCAGTGGTGGCATCATAGCTCACTGTGAGCTCCAACCCCTGGGCTCAAGCAATACTCCTGACTGAGTAGCTGGGACCACGGGAACATGCCATCACACCCAGGTAATTTTCCTGTAGAGACAGGGTGTCACTCTTGCTTGGGTTGGTCTTGAAATCCTGGCCTCAAGTAATCCTCTTGCCTCAGCCTCCCAAAGTGCTAGGATTACAGGGGTGAACCACCATGCCCGGGTTGAGGTAAAATTTTTTAAAAGGTCAAAAATGTTTTTTTTTTTTTTTAATTGGAATGAAATTTACAAATATCTAAATGAACAACAACAACAAAAAAGAAATGGGAAGGACCTGATCCAAAGCATAGATTAAATAATGACTACTGGAGGAAGAAAATGGCAATTATCTTTTTGTTAGATGAGGGAAAAATGAGAGCACAAAACTAGAGTGGTATTAGGAGTGAAAAGAAGCTTCTTTTGGAAAAGGTTTTGTCCCTAGGTCTCAGGCCTTTATCAAAGGCCTTTGTGGTATTCCAGAACAGTATTTCAGAGGTGTTGCTGCCCCACTAAGCAGCTGGGCTGTTATCTGCAATAATGGCCTCCCCTTGTCTGTTCAGCTCTCACTCACCTGGGCTTGGTCCTCCTGTCTCATCCCTCATAATTTTCCAGGGCTCTTTCCCTTTCTCCAATGAAGAGAACACATCTGGCTGATAAATGCAAAGTCCTGCCCAGAAAATAAGAAATAGGAAAGAACCACATGGTAAGGGTTCCATAATTCGCATCTAGTCCCTTTTTTAGTAAGAAAGAGAGACAATTACAGGAATGACGAGAAACAGGGATAAAGAATTTCTATAGGATGGGGAAGATGGAGGTGTCCACAGATTATGATTACTGTAAAAAGCATAAACCATTTTTCAGGAAACAAAGGTCAGAAATTCTCCTAGACTAGTACAAGAATTTGGAAATTGGAAAAGAAAAAAAGAAAGAAATTCCCCTAGATATTTGAAAGATAATCCAAAAATTCATAATATAGAAAGCAGGAATTTCTAAGGTCAAGTTCTGAATCTTACCCAGTGAGACCATGTTGCTGTAGTTCTCCAACATCACATCTCTGTACAAATCCCTCTGTTTCAGGTCCAGGCACTCCCATTCCTCCTGAGAGAAATCTATAGCCACATCCCTGAGCATTATCAACTGCTGAAAGGACAAATTCAACTATTAATAGATAATTAAAAGAAATCTTTTAGATGGAAGGGGAAAAGATAGAAAAGAGCACTGCATGTGGTGGGACATACACTAGGAAAAAAACTGAAGTTTGGCTGCCTGTGGCTTGGGGAAAATAACATAGGAATAACTGTGCCTAAAGCTGAGTGCCTACATGCTCTTAAAAACTCCTGTTGCTCAGTCACCACATCTTTGGTCCTTCAAATAACAAACAAGACATTAGGATGGCAGACCACAATAATGGCCATGATACGAGTTTTTTGTTGATACCACTGAGTGGCTACACCAGCCTAGAATAACTCCAGATTTATTATATGAGAAAAGTTGGGGTTTTGTTGGCTGTTTTTTGTTTATTTCTTGCTTAAGCTGCTACTTTTGGTTGAATTTTCTATTAGTTTAAATTGAGAGAATTCTTAGGAGAATACACTCCCTAATACTATTTTTTGTGGAAAAAATGTAGGATTTCTAGGCTGTCTGCTAAGCGACTGACAATCAGCAAATGTTTCATTCATGATACTAATTTCTCATTAATTTCCTGTTAAGATCCCAGATCCCTGTGAACTCAACCTCCCATCATATTCTCTAAGTAAAAAACCAAGTGCCACATACTGAAATGAATACTAACCAACACCAACTCCTATCTTGACTAATTGAAACACTCCATTCTATGGAGTAAATAAAAGCCTTCATGTAGTGTGTCCCCTTTAACCACTCAGTTCTACCTTGTTAAGCCACGGTTTTGAAATTGAAAGTCTCTACTATTCCCTTTAAAAGTATTTCTCCTCCTTCAGTACTCTGCCAGAAGATGACACAGTAGATACTGAATGCCCTGTTGGATAGATTTGGGAATATTTGTTGGAAAAACGAGGAACATCTAGGGAAGGCATTGGAATGATTTAAAACCACCACGTATCCCATTGAATAGTGACTCAGGTAAGCAATTTAGGCAATAAAATTATTCATATGATAATAAATGAGTTATATTTTTGGGGAGAGGCAATTCCAACTCACACAGGCCATGACTTAAAATTCCAAGAGTCAACCAGTCTTCTGCTGGATTCTTCTCTTTCTGTAGCAGTGTGCTGGGAAAGCAGAACTAGAGGGAAAGAATCATGAGAGGTCAGGCTTTTCTCAGAGCTTTCAAATGGACAAATGGAAATGCCATTTTCTCCCTTGGAGGAAGGTAAGGAGGAGTCTGAAGAAATCTTGGCCCTATCCAAAACCTAAGCGACTCAACCAAAGCAAGATGGAGTTTCAGTCCAATTAGTAATGCCAAAATCATGACGTGGATCTGGATATGAGGTAAAGCCATTCAGACTTGCCTTAAATGTTCCTTAAAACCATATAGGCACCATTGGACATCCCTAGGGACATGCCAAGACCAATGGAACACTCCCACATGGGCCCAGTGTATTTGCCCAGGGCCCTCCTGTGTACTTCCCATGACGGTGTCTTTCCTTTCCTCCAAGTCTTAACACCGTCTGTGATACCTACTGACTCATTTTTATCCAAAGCATCCAAGAGGGGCCACACCACAAAACTAAAGGCAATTTTGAAGCCACAGTGACTAGATTCACCAGACATTGAGATGACTGGCACACACAGACAAAGCTGTCTTCACTGTGGGACAAACAGGCCTGTGCACACAGTCTTTGGCCCAGCCACACTATCAATGACCATTATCCACGCCTGGCACTCTCTGGTTTTTCTGATTTGTTGCATCATCCTTAGCCTCTTCATTCAACATAAAGCCTTGGAGAAAGGGAGAATATGCTTCTGATAATTTATTACCACTCTAGAGTGACAACAACAAAAATACTAATTGACCAGTATTATGTTCTGGGTACTTTGTGGGGTGGGGTTTTTCGTTTTGTTTTTTTTTACTTAGAAATATGGAAAATTTTAAATATAAATAAAAGTAGATATAACTGCATTATATTCATGTTCTCTTTCCACAGATTCATCAATGATCAATTCATATCATATTAACCTTTATCCTCACATCACCTGTGAAAGTATTAGCCTCACTTAAAACATCAGGAATTGGTCACGCTCAAATTCAGATATTAAGTTGTGACATAGGTTTGCTGGACCCAAAACTTGTTCACTTTGAATACTGAATCTTACCTTTGGATTTCAGGATTTCTCATTTTATAGAGTGAATGATGACCTGATCCTTGCCTTTATGGGAACAGACTAAGCTCTCTCCATCCTATTTTATTGACACTGAGCAGCAGAATGGCTTTTTCATTAAAGGAACTCAAAGATGGAAGCAAAGTTCCATGGTGTGAGCCTAGCTCACTGCAACCTCAAACTCCTGGGCTCAAGCCACTCTTCTGCCTCAACGCCCCGAGAAGCTGGGACTACAGGTGCACAACACCACATATGGCTAATTTTTCTATTTTTAGTAGAGATGGTCTCTCACTCTTGCTCAGGCTGGTCTTGAATCTCCAAGCTCAAGCAATCCTCCAGCCTCAGTCTCCCAGAGTGCTAGGATTACAGCTGTGAGCTGCCACACCCAGCCTCATATTAACTGATTTTTAGATGTTGAGCCAACCTTGTATTCCTGGTATAAATCTCACTCATTCATGTTGCATAATTCATTTTATACATTATTGGACACAGTTTGTTAGTACTTTGTTGACTATTTTTGCAACCCAATTCTTATAAGATATGCTTTGTCTGGTTTCAGTATGTGGGTAATACTGGCTACATAAAATGAGGTGGGGGCTTGCCTGTAGTCTTTATAGCAGAGAAGACACTAAGTGAACTCATAGCTGATAGTAGGAGTCCTTCTGAACCAGTTTAGGTTCTAAATGGCAAAGAAAGCATGGCTATTCAAAGGGGCCAACTTAAAGAAACTGTGTCTTCTATTGTAATAACAGAGGAGGGAATTCTTGAGCAGCAAAACCTACAAAACTGTCCTTGCCCCATTCCCTTTTTTTCACAGGAAAATACCAGTGACAGCTAGTCCAGAAAAATCTACTACATTCCAAAAAAAAAAGTCAGAAACACTGGGTCTAAGATAGTTACATAAAAGTATTAAAAGTATGACAAAATTACCCTCTGTACAGAGAAAACTCACTGAAAATCACAAAAGATAAAAAATTATCACCCAATATTCCAATATTAATGAAAAAACATGATACAATTGCAGCTCTAAAACAAGACCACATGCACAAATATGTGATATCAGGAAAGGGGAGAAAGTGATGGATAGACTATAGATGAAAGTTAGTAGAATTCAAAAACAAAAGAGAAAATAGGCAAAACCATTTCAGAAATGAAGAATAAACTAGCCGGGTGTGATGCTGCATACCTGTAGCCCCAGCTACTTGAGAGACTGAGGATGGAGGATTGCTTGAGCCCAGGAGTTTGAGGTTGAAGCCAACTTTAGCAACACAGACCCCATCTCTAAACAAACTACAAGGAACACAAGGCATGACAAATACTATAGAAAATATAGTATGAAACAAAGAATACAGAAATTAGTGACCAAAATGTAACAAAGAAGGGATAAAAATTGTTGGAAGGAAAATTAAAGTCAGAGGAGAGATCCAATATGCAAATAAGCAGAGCCTCTAAGAGAAAATCAACATTAAGGAAAAAGAACAATATCTAAAACTACAGTTTTAACATTCAAGAGACATTTCCTAAAATAAAGAATAAGTGAATATAATGAAAAGACACATAATGCAGGTGAAAATGACACAAAGTCATCAATCCCAAATATTACCTAATAAAATCATTAGATTAAAACTACAGAGAATCCAGATAAAAATATCAACTATAAGAAAGAAAATTCAGTTGTCATTAGACTTCTCCACTGCTAAATTCAATACCCCATATAAGTGAGGTAACTTTTCCAATATACTTGGGGAAGAATAAATGAAGGAGTCAAAGACTTTATATCCAGCCAAGCTATCATTCAAGTATGAAGGATATAAAGAGTGCTATGATGCAAGAACTTAGGGAATACTGTTCACACAAATACTTTTTTTTTTTAGACAGTTTTGCTCTGTTGCCTGGGCTAGAGTGCCATGGCATCAGCCTAACAGCAACCTCAAACTTCTGGGCTCAAGTGATCCTCCTGCCTCAGCCTCCCTAGTAGCTGGGACTATAGGCATGCACCACCTCTAATTTCTATTTTCAGCAGAGACAGGGTCTCACTCTCGCTCAGGCTAGTCTCAAACTCCTGACCTCAAGTGATCCCTTGCCCCAGCCTCCCAGAGTGCTAGGATTACAGGCTTGAGACACCACGCCTGGCCACATGAGTACTTTCTGAAGAAACTACTAGAGGATATATTCTCACAAAAGAGACAATAGAGAATTTCAGCAAAGGACAGCAGTGATGCTGAACATATTTTAATGCAAATCTATATAAAAAAGTAAGATGGGGATTATAGTAACCAGCATCCTAGATGGTCCCCAACAGTACCTAGTACTTGGTATTCACAATATTATTATGTAGCTGCCTCCTATACTCAATAGGGCTGACCTGGGTACCAAAAAGACATTGTGGAAATGATGAAATATGAGGATAGATCATAAAAGTCATGTGGCATCCACCATATACACTCTTGCTGTCCTTTTACTCTGGAGAAAGCAAGGTGATTTGTCATGAGGACACTGAAGCAGTCCAGTGGAGAGGTCTACATGGTGAGGAACCAAGGTCTATTGCCAATACCATGTGACAGCCATCTTGGAAGGTGATCCTTTAGCTCCTGTTATGCCTCAGATGACTACAACCCTGGGCAAAAGTTTGGCTGCAACCTAATGAGACCCTGAGTCAGAACCTTCCTGCTAAGCCACTCCTAAATGCATGATCCACAAAAATGGTGTAAGATAATAAATATTACTATTTTGGGTAATTTGTTTCACAGCGATAGATAACTAACATGAGGATAAAGGTTAGGGAATGGAAAATAAGAGACTAGGCTTGCTGAATGCCTCATCTGTAATTAATGGGAGGAAAAAAGATGTCACCTTTTAAAGCAGGGCGCAGGGGAGAAATTTAGGAACATTTAAGAGCACAAATGTAAATTCAGGGCACAAATGTAAACTACATTTTAATACACAATTAAAAAGTAGGAAATTAAAAGTTAGATTTAAAATTTCAACATTTACAAAAGCAGAAAATTCAAATACCAGTAAATCTAATGTTATGTACAAGGCCTTTATATATTACAAATTACACTGAGAAAAATTAAAGAAGACCTAAACAAATGAAGGAATTTATCACATTCATTGGATGAAAAGCTATTTTCAAGATGTCAGTTCCTTCCCAGTATAGTGGTAAAGAAAGGTTAAAAGTAAAAGGATGGCAAAAGACATACCATGTTAATCATAATCAATATAAATGCTCAAGTGGCTACATTAGTATCAGACAAGGTAGATTTCAGATGGAAGAAATTACCTGGGACAAAGGATGGTCTTTTCAATAAACGGTGCTAGGTCACTTTAATATCTATAAGGAGAAAATAAATCAAGATTTACCCCCCCCCTCTCTCTATATATATATAAAATCAATTCCTGGTTTGTACACCTACATGTGAAAATAAATCTAGAAGAAAATACAGAGTATCTTTATACCTTTGGGAAAGGCAAAGATTTCCTGAACAAGATTATAAACCATAAGGGGAAAAAATAAATCAGACTATATTTTATAATGCAATTTCAGTTCACCAGAAGAGAATGAGTGAAAGTGCCAACCATGGACTTGGAGATGATATCTGTAATACACACAGCTGACAAAGGACTGACATCCCAACTACATAAAGAACTACTAAGACTCAATATAAAAAAACGAACAAGTTCCCCAAAAACTAGTCTAAGGACTTGACCTGGCATTTCCCAAAGGAAGATATCCAAACGGACATTAAAACAAAAGCACTCAACTGCATTAGGAAAAATCACAATGCAATACCACTACATATCTATCATACTGGCAAAAATTTTACAGTCTGACAATACCATGTATTAATAAGAAGTTGGATCAATTGGAACTTACATAAACTGTTGACAGGAGTACTAACTGGTTCAGCCATTTTGAAAAATGGACAGTATCTCCTTAAGATGATTCACATACTCTATGGCCCACTGATTCCTCTCCTAGGAATACACCCAACAGAAATGCATACATATGAACACAAAATGACAAGTACAAGAATGCTCACAGCATCATTATTCACAAGAGCCCAAACCTGGAAACAATCCAAATGTCTATCAACAGTAGAATGAACAAATACAGTTGGTATATTCATGCATTAGAATACTATTTAGTAATCCTAGCACTCTGGGATGCCGAGGCGGGTGGATTGCTCAAGGTCAGGAGTTCGAAACCAGCCTGAGCAAGAGCGAGACCCCGTCTCTACTATAAATAGAAAGAAATTAATTGGCCAACTAATATATATAGAAAAAATTAGCCAGGCATGGTGGCGCATGCCTATAGTCCCAGCTACTCGGGAGACTGAGGCAGGAGGATTGCTTGAGCCCAGGAGTTTGAGGTTGCTGTGAGCTAGGCTGACACCATGGCACTCACTCTAGCCTGGGCAACAAAGTGAGACTCTGTCTCAAAAAAGAAAAAAAGAATACTATTTAGTGAGCACAAATAAACTATTTCTAAACATAACATGGATGATTCTCACAAATGTAATGTTGAACAGAAGAAGCCAACACAAAAGGAGTACATGCTATATAACTGTTTACATATAAGGTAAAAAACAGACAAAACTGATATATGATGGTTACTCTGGGGAAGCTACTGACTGAACAGGGACTTCTAGGGTACAAGTAGTATTTCTTGATCTGGGTGCTTATTACATGGGCATTCCCCATGTGGTAATTCACATAAACTGTATAGTTTTGATTGTATTGGTTGTTTAATTGTACTATGTATACATCTGTCTGTATATATGATAAACTTTAATAAAAAGTTTAATTATGAACAAACACAGTGTATAGAAGGCAAATGCAAACAAAAAAAGGGCCATGATCTTGAGCATGCTAAAGCCTTAAATTCACAATAAACAACAATTATGAATATCTATATATCAACAAAGCAACAACTTTCAGCCAGGCGCGGTGGCTCACGCCTGTAATCCTAGCACTCTGGGAGGCTGAGGCGGGCGGATTGCTTGAGGTCAGGAGTTCGAAACCAGACTGAGCAAGAGCAAGACCCTGTTTCTACTATAAATAGAAAGAAATTAATTGGCCAACTAATATATATAGAAAAAATTAGCCGGGCATGGTGGTGCATGTTTGTAGTCCCAGCTACTCGGGAGGCTGAGGCAGGAGGATTGCTTGAGCCCAGGAGTTTGAGGTTGCTGTGAGCTAGGCTGACGCCAGGGCACTCACTCTAGCCTGGGCAACAAAGCGAGACTCTGTCTCAAAAAAATAAAGAAAAGCAACAAGTTTCATAAAGGAGAAATAATGTGAAATAAAATTTAATTAACAACAGAGTATTTTAATACATCTCTCAATTTGAGAAAATTCAAGTGCAAGACAAATAACTATAGCCTGACTATATGTTAGATTATAAAGAAAAATTCATTAAATTCCAAAGTTAGAAAATATCAAAATGCAGCAAAACTGGAAATTATACTACAGGTGAAGAGAGGGGATTTATATTCTTTACCTGAAGTCTTCAACATTCAATAGGAATCAGGCTACCCTTATGTCACAGGGACCAAGACTATTCCACAGCACTGAGGCTAAGACACTACACACACCACTGTATTTGTTTTCTACTCTTGCTTTAAGAAATTATCACAAATGTACTGGCTTAAAGTAATACAGATTTAGTATCTTACAGTTCAGTAGGTTGGAAGTCTGAGAAGTTACTAGGTTAGAAGTCACTAGGCTAAAATAAAGGTTTCAGGAGGGCTGTGTTCATTTCTGGAGGCTGTAGGGTATAATTTGTTTCCTTATGTTTTGCAGCTTCTAGAGGCTACCAATATTCTTTGGCTCATGGCCCTCGTCCTCTACCTAGCCAGCAACATTGCATCTCTCTGACCATTCTTCTGTGGTCACACCTCCCTATGACTTTAGACGGGAAAAATTCACTGACTTTAAGGACCCATGTGATTATAATGAGCTCACTGGATAATCTCCCCCACTTAAAGGTTCTTAATACCTTCTGCAAAGTCCCTTTTGCCACAGAAGACAACATATTCACAAGTTCCAGGGATTAGGAAGTGGATGTCTTTGCAGGGCCATCATTCTGCCTACCTCAATCACTGTTGAAGCTTTTATCTTCAGCTTCCCTTAGAGATACTAAAGAAATCACCTTTCACTATGTCAACGTCTCCAAAAGTGTCTTGCATCCAACCAGACTAAGTGTCGATATCACCTGCATTCATGTTTATCTAGTATAAGAAGGCCCAGCATCTCTAGTCATTTCCCTTTTCAGACACTGTACTCACCATTAGGTCCCATTAGGGTCCCTTTTTCTCATTTCTCAACAACTCTTGACACTTTTCCAGTACACCTTCTGGAATTCCTAATTCATCAACCACCAACTCCTCTTTTATCTTCAGTCACTTCCTTGAACACTCCATCAGTCTAACTGAAATCTGGCCCTAACCAGACGATTCTGCAGCTCTCTCAATGTTCCCCCCCACACAGCCTCTTAACACTAGGTCTGGTAATGGGGCAGGTATCCTGCTTGGTCTTGTTACGGTCAGACTTTTCTTCCTCCCTCCCCTACAAAACCAGTTTGAAGCTCATCCATGCGATTATACATAACTCACCACACTTCGCTGTTGCTGACATCGACAAACCAGGCTATTTCCCCTTGTTTTTTGAAATCTGGAGCTCATAGTTCACGCCCTGCAGGGCTACAATTCCCTTTTGTAAAGCTTGCAGTTTTACTACACCCGCACAGGTGAGCCTGGTTTACTCACCCTTGCCTGGACCTTCCCCCCCTCTCGTTGCTCATCCTCAACAGTTCCCTGATGGGTTGTAATTCTCCCCCCTACCTCCCAGCTGCGGCTCCATTCCTCTGCTCCCAATACAAAGCAACTCTTGAAATATTTTGTCTACACTGTCTCCTACTCCATCCTACGTTGCCCCCACTTGAATTAAGGTACCGGCCACCACAGAAACTGCTCTCCACACATTCACGAATGACCATGCCTAAACGCAACGCAACGCACAGTTCTTTGTTTCTGACCTCACAGCTGCTGCTCCCACCACGTTTATTACACACATTATCACGCACATAGCGACGCAGTCACAATCATGTACATACAGTCGCATTTAAATGGTCCACTACAGTCACACCCAGGTCCCGTCACCCTGGCACGCGCCTAAACGCGCACACCCCTGCGGCTCCCACCGAGCCCGCACGAACAGCACGCCGCCACCACCTTTCCCCTCGCGACTCCAAAAACGCCACCCCCGTACTCCCCTCACCCCTGGCCTCCGCCCCTCCGGGGTCCTCCTGCTTCCAGGTAGCACACTCACTCGCCGGCCTCGCGGTCCCCCAAACCGTGGGGTGCTCTGCAGACTCGCGCGCGATCCCGCCATCGTCCCGGAAGGGCCGGGCGCTGACCGGAAGTGGTCCGGGGTTCGCAGCACTCTGGGAAATGTAGTGCGGAGCCCGGACAGCTGTTACCAGCCCGAAGTCCCAACTGACGGGCCCTGGTCTTGGAGCCCCCACCCCCTCGCTGGGCGAGGACTGTCGCCCACACACCGCTCACGTTTGTGGCCGAGAGCTTGAAAGAACTCCAGGCCGCGTTAAACGCCTCAGCTGAGGCCTCCGCGCTGCTCTTCCTCCGCAAACCCGCGCAGCGCCGGGAGGGAGGACAGCAAACCAACGCCGTCGTTAGACCGTAGGAAGGTTTGGACGCGACGGCCCCTGGGAACTGTAGTCCAGAGCCCGGACAGCCTCAGCCATCCCTCAGTGGGATGGTGCAGTTCTTTCCAGGCAGAACTCCCAGTGTGAGCCTCTGATAGACATGGTGTGGCAAGGAAGTCATGTAAGACTGTGCCAAACGAGTGGCGAGTCTGTACTGACTGCCAGAGCCCCTCTGCCTGGCTGGGTGGAAAGCTCTTATCCCGCAAGAACCGGCTTGGGGCAGAATGCAAGGCAAAAGCGTCTATGTGGGACACAACTCTGTTCCCCTACCCACCCTCCGCCTAAGAATCCATGAGAATTCCACCTTGAACCTCACATGGGCAAACAAATACCTTATTCTCATCCTCCAATTACCCTTAAAGGGGTTGATTTAAATTAATGTCGATGATTATATTATGATTTTTTTTTTTTTTTGAGACAGCGTCTCACTCTGTTGCCTGGGCTAGAGTGCCCTGGCGTCAGCCTAGTTCACAGCAACCTCAAACTCCTGGGCTCAAGCAATCCTCCTGCCTCAGCCTCCCAAGTAGCTGGGACTACAGGCATGTACCACTATGCCTGGGTAATTTTTTATATATACTTTTAGTTGTCCAGCTAATTTCTTTCTATTATTTTAGTGGAGACGGTGGTCTCGCTCTTGCTCAGGCTGGTCTCAACCGGTTTCCTGTCCTTGGGATTACAGGCGTGAGCCACCGCAACCAGCCCATGGTTATATTATTTTATAAATATTATTCATAACATTCTTTTTGTTGAAGTACATACTTTGGAGCTTTTTTCATTTGCTTCCTTTCCTACGTGTACATCATGTAGATTTGTATGTAAACTTCCTGACAGAGTAATATTTCAGTATTTCAAACTCATCGGGTAATTTAAACATTTTTTCCCTTTTTCGTTGTGAAATAGAAGATACTTGAAGTGCATAAATGTGTAAGTTCAGTATAACGCCACACAAACATAGGAACAGTAACTTGTTAGTATCTCAAGACAAAAAAAGTCCCTTCTATGTGATCATTTCTGACCCCCAGCCCCATCCCCAACTGACCACTGTCCTGACTTAGGGTATTAACATCTTAGCTTTGTAATAGTTTTAATCTATTTTTGAAATGTACATAAATGCAATCAGATTGTAGAAATCTTCTGTCTTGCTTAGTTGTTATCATAACTGGATTAACGCAAAACGACATACTGAAGGCCTTGCAGAAGGAAAGGTATGCCCATGCAGTCATAAAAATTATTTCCTCAGATACTACTGTGTGAGAACATCCCAAGACTAATCCCTAAGCCCCAAAGTTTTGATGATTCACTGGGAGCCTCACAGTGAAGTGATACAAAGCAAAAATCAGTAAAGAGAAAAGGCACATGGGGCAAAGTCCAGGGAAAACCAGGTACACACTTCAGGGGTCCTTTCCCAGTAGAGTCATAGGCAACTTTAATTCCTCCAGCAATGAGTTGTAACAACACATGTGAGATATTACCAACCAGAGAAGTTTATTAGAGACTCAGTGCCTTGTGTTTTTATTGGGGGCTGGTCACCAGAATTCAGACTCCCAGAAGGAAAGCACATGTTTAGCATGAACCATATTGTTTGCATAAGTAGTTTAGGCAGAGTGAGCCACTCTTATCAGTTAGGACCACAAAAATCCATTTGAAATCTAAGTTCTACATGCAAGCTACATACAGACTAATCTCATAAGCAGTACTTTCTAAAGATAAATAGTCTTAGGCCTGCTACATTAACTCTTTTCTGTGCACTACTATCCTAAACAACATGTCTGGTTCTGAACAACAATAGCAAATCACAAGGTATATGAAAAGGTAAGAAAAATCAAGACACACCCAAGACACAAAAAAGCAACAACAAACAGACTCAGATATGAAACAGATGTTGGAACTATCGAAAGAGGAACTTGACTATGTTTAATATTTTTAAAGCTCTAACACAGTGTTTCTCAACCAGGGGTGATTTTGTTCTCTTTGGGAAAGTTTTTGGTTGTCACAACTGGAAAGGTACAATTGGCATCTACAAGGTAGAGACCAGGAATGCTGCTAAATATGCTACAAGCACAAAATAGCTCACAACAATGAGGAATTATCCAGCCCCAAATATCAATGGTGCTGAGATTGAGAAACCCTAAGTAGTCAAGACAGTATGTTAGGTGAAGAGAAAGAAAGATATATTAATGGAAAAGAACAGGGCCCAAAAAGAGACTCACACAAATATAGCCATTTGATTTTTAACAAAGATGCAAAATCAATTCAATGAAGAATGATCTTTCTAACAAATAAGGTTGCAACTGATCATCCATATCTGAAAACCTTGACAAATCTAATTTATACAAAAATTACCTCAAAATGTATTATAGATCTGAATTTAAAACATAACACAATAACAATTTTTGAAGAAAATATAGGAGAAAATCATAATGACCTGGGATTATGCTGCGGCTGCTTTTTTGCTCCTGAGCTCCGTAGCAAAGAAATGAATAATCACTTGACACACAGTTTATAGAGAGAAGGGGAAAGACCAAAACCTAAAGGAGAAAATAGCCTCCTCAGCTAACTTCCTCCCCATATTTATTCCCAATGACATGTGCAAAAAGGGTCAGGGCTGTTTGCTAATTTCTTTAACAACTTCCATACAGGTCAGCTGTTTTCAACTGACTTTTACACAGCCAACAAGCAGCTTCGGCAGGCATTTTCGCCTGACCATTCACCTTGCTCACATTCTTTCCATCCATCCATCCATCCTTTTCTTCTAGGCCCATCCCCTACAGCAGGTGTCCTCAAACTACGGCCCGCGGGCCAAATGAGGGTGTTTTTGCCTGTTTGCTTTTTTACTTCGAAATAAGATATGTGCAGTGTGCATAGGAATTTGTTCATAGTTTTTTTTAAACTATAGTCCGGCTCTCCAATGGTCTGAGGGACAGTGAACTGGCCCCCTGTTTGAAAAGTTTGAGGACCCCTGCCCTACAGGATTAGACAAGGAGTTCTTAGACATGAGACCAAAAGGACAATCTATAAAAGAACACATTGATATATCAGATATATATATCAGATATATAGAGAAAATTAAAACTGATCCTATTCAAGGAACACCATTAAAAAAGACAAAGCACAGATTCGGAGAAAATAGTTACAAATCATATATCAGACAAAGGACTTGTTTCCAGAATATATAGAGAAGTTTCAAAACTTAACATGAAAACAACCCCAATTTAAAAATGTGCAAAGGGTCTATGGACTGGGAAGGCTCTGCCCCAGTTATTGTAGTTTACTCTTACCCTAAGGGATTTCCTTAGAATTCTCATGTTAACTGCTATAAATGACATATAGTTACTGACAATAAACAAATGTTTTTTAGCATCGAATCTCGATGATTTAGCACAGCAATGAACAGACTCTTGATCTACTCCCTAAAACTTGCTCATTCTATAGTTTTATCTTAGTAAATGATAATACTGATCTTCCAGTTTCTCAAGCTAAAATACTTGCTCAGCCTAGGATCCTGCTTCTCCTATTTCTCACATCAAATCTATTATCCAATCTTTCCAGCTTCACCTTTAAAATATATCTAGAATCCAGCAATTTATCATCAACACTGTTATCGCCCAAGAATAGATCAAGTCATCATCATCTCTTACCTGATTATCCCAATAGCTCCTCAGCTAGTTTCCCCACTTCCTTCCTTGAACCCTTGCATCCTACTCTCCACTCAGCACCTCACGTGATTTCATTTAAATGTAAATCAGATCATGTCACCTTTCTGTTCAAAATCTACTATTGCCTTCCCATGTCACTGACAGTAATAACCAAAATTCTTACAACGCTCTCCAATGCCTGACATAATCTGTCCCCTCATGAGCTCTTTTTTTTTTTTTTTTTTTTGAGACAGAGTCTCACTTTATTGCCCAGGCTAGAGTGAGTGCCATGGTGTCAGCCTAGCTCACAGCAACCTCAAACTCCTGGGCTCAAGCAATCCTGCTGCCTCAGCCTCCCAAGTAGCTGGGACTACAGGCATGCGCCACCATGCCTGGCTAATTTTTTCTATATATATTAGTTGGCCAATTAATTTCTTTCTATTTATAGTAGAGATGGGGTCTCAGGCTGGTCTCGAACTCCTGAGCTCAAATGATCCGCCCACCTCAGCCTCCCAGAGAGCTAGGATTACAGGCGTGAGCCACGGCCCCCTCATGAGCTCTTTGACCTTATCTGCTACTCTCCACCTTATCACACTGGCCTACTTGCTGCTCCTTGAATATAACAGGCTTATATCGATTTATTATATTCTCAGCTTATAATGCTGTTTGCCCAAATGTCTTCAAATCTGACTATTTCCCCTTCCAGTCTTTTCTCAAGTATTTCCTTCTTAATAAGACCTTTCCAAACCATTCTATTTGAAATTGCAATTCCCTTGACACTCACTATCCCATTTCCAAGCTTTATTTTTTTTTCTATAGATATTATCTTTATCTATGTCATTTACAAATTCATTGCCCACTTCCCCAGCTACAATGTAAACTCCTCCTTGTGGACAGGAAATTCTAGCCGTCTCCCACCTCAGACCGGGTCTCCCCAGGGTGTAGTTGTGCCTCTCCCCCTCAGAGCAAGGCACCTCGAGGCAGCCTGTCTCCCCCTTAGATTAGAGCTCTGCAGCATAAAACCACAACTGTCCCTTCCTCCCTTCACGTGTCACCAGCCCTGTCCTCTCCATTTCTGCACACACCCCAATCCTCACACCCTTCCCCACCAGGACAGAGACATGTCTGACTCAACTCTGTCTCAACCACATTCAGCACTAGGCTTTGCTCATAATGTGTTGGCCAAATGATGGCAGGAGGAGGAAGAAGTAGCTTCCTAGTACCCCCTCACTGCCATACATCTTGGTCTGCAGGCTCTGTCAGATAAAAAATTGGATTCTATCTTGCCATTGCCTTGCTCAAGAACCTGCAGTAGCTCCCTACTGCCTCCCACCTGGAGCCTACACTGCATCATCTCCGCCAACATCATCCTCTTCCAACAGTCCTGAATGTTAAATGTTTATATAAAATGCTACAAATTATTCCTTATGTCAATAATGTAGCACTTTTTTGCTCTTTAAATTGATGCTTCAGGAAGACACACTTGTATCACAATTTAAAGAAATGAGATTTAGCGGCTTCAGATTCCCCCACAGACACGGTATCAGCTACCCATGCAGTGACCCTCAATCAGGTGATCACACACACACACTCACACACACGCACGGGTTCACACACAATCTTGTCCCCACGCCACGCGCTCAATATGACCCTCCAAAACTACACGTCTCTTGACCCCATCTCTCTCTCACACGCACCAAATCTTACTTGCACGCAGTTTCTTCACTCAACTGTCCCCTCGAACCCAATCGCACACACTCGGGCCTTCCTTTGCCCTCTCACCATACATGATCGGGCTCGCGGATTTCTCCCCTTCGGACTCCCCAGGCTGGTTTGCTCCCAGACGGTCAGGTCCCACATTCGGATCCGCTCTTCCGCCTGCCGACAGGCTCCGCAGCTGCCCGCCTCAAGAGCTTCTGCACGTTGCCAGCATCAAGCGGAGCTCCGAGCAGCCTCTCCGCGGCCAGGCTCCCGCCGGAGTCCCCCAGCACTCAGCCCACCGTGGCTGGGCCCATCCAGCCGCTGGCCAAGTCTTGGACTGCATTTCCCAGGAGGCCCTGTCACCCAGCAGGTCGCCAGGTACGTGGCCGCAGTCTTGAGAGCCTCACTCTGACGCTGGGCTGTGGCAAAGAAAAATTGCGCCAGACGCGTCCCATAGGCAAGGAAGGCCTCGTTAAGTGACCACTGCAATGGCCAGCTTCGAATGCAACAGCGGCTGGAGACTTGCGGCCGACGGGTGGGGCGAAGGAGACAGTGGCGCTAAATTACCAAGAGGAAGTTAAGTATTCAGTAGCAAGGGTGGGGGGATTCTTGGGAAACTGGTTTGGCAGGATTCTTGCTGAAATGGGGTTGGCAGGCCGAGGAGGCGGCTCAGACAAACGAAAAGAGGGCTCAGAGGAGTCTGGCTAGAGTGTGGTCTAGGGCGTCCTCGCCAGCTGAGACTCCCGGAAGGCTCCGACGAGCCGCTCGGCTCCGGAGTCTGGGACCGTCCCCGCGCCGGCGCCAGGGAATCGGGATGACCCGGCTGTAGTTTTCAGCCCCGGGTCGCTTCCGGGACTACACCTCCCAGAGGCCTCTGGGCCCGGGGCTCCCTCCCGCGAGAACCAAGCGTCCCGGGCGGAGTGGGCGGGACCTTCCCGCGGGATTGGGCGGACAGCCGGAGGCTTTGTGAGAGCGGCTCCCACTGGTGTGGAGCGTCCGGCCCCGGCCGACAGGCGTAGGTGAGGCGGCTCCAGCCGGGCTCGTCTGGAACCTCCGGCCTGTGCGGGCTGCGTGGCAGCAGGCTGGGAAGAGGTTGCGAGGAGCGCGTGTGTCTGACGGTGACTGTGTCCCTGTGGCGGGCGTGTCTGTGTGCCCAACTGCGAGGGCGGGGAGGAGTCCTTCCCGGTTGTGACTGTGCGTGTGTGATCGGAGTGTGTGTGACCTGGGGTGGCACTATGTTTGCGAGCTTGTGGTGGTTCCTTAACCGCGGTTGTGGCTGTGTCCCCTTGCTGTGTGTGTGTTTATTACCGTTTGCCAAGCTGTGTGTGGGCGTGGGATGCCTTAACTGTGAGGAGTGTAGCTATTTCCCCGAGAGTTTGTGATGTTGTTGGCTTAGGGTGCACGTGGATTTGTTGTCACTGTGTCCCGAAGGTGCATGGCTCGGAGAGTGTGAGAGGTGCCTATGGACCCCGCGGTTGTGACTGTAACCCTCCCCGTGGTGAGTGTGGGACTGTGCAGCCCATTGTGTTTAGGTTTGGGATGCCTGTGACGTTTGGGTCCCCGTGGTGTGAGTTTGTGTGACTATGCGTTCCTATAGCCAACGTAGGTGTGGGGCGCCTTTGCGACTGCAGTCACAGAAGACCTCTGTGAAGTCAGGGACAGATTCCGCCCAGAGCTGCGTTGACCCCGTCTTGTCTGATGCCTGGATTGCGCGGGATGCCCTAGACTTCTCTGACCTTCCTCTGGAGGTGGTGGGCGGTAGGGACTGAGCCAGGGTGACTTCTGAAATGGTCAAATGGGCTCCCAGAAGAGCCTGACGTTTCCTGACTCCTTTCTCCTTTCCCAGCTCTGCCCTTCTTGGATACATGCCTCCAAAGAGGAGTAAAGAATGGCTGTTGAACATCCACAGGGCACCTGCAAGGTAGCCTGTTTCCTCTTTTTCCGGAAATCTTTTTTATTTGTCAGGACATGCCTTGCTTTCCTTCTCTTGAAAATTCTTACCCATTAGAGGACCTGATCGCTGGAATTTCACCTTCGAGAAAATGTAGCCGCTCCAAACCTCAACTTCCCTCTCCCATCTGATTTTCCCTTACTAATTTATCAGATGGTTTTAATTTTTCTTTATGCTGTCTTTTAAAAAAATATTGTTTCTGATTATAAAAGTAAAACATGATTGTTTTACATAATTTCAAAGTACAGAAATCTCTAATGAGAAAAATATTTAAATTCCCAGTTAAAACCAATGCTAACCTTCCTGTATGTTTTATATATAAAATATGATTTTTTAAAAATTGAATTCATGCATTTCACATTTTATACTTTACACTGTCATGTAAAATTATATTTAAGTATTTTCCTACATAGTTTACTTTGAAAATATTTTTAGAGATGTATAATATTAATTGGAATGCCTATGGCTTATTTTTTTTCTTTCAAATTAGATACGGAAATGACAAAAAACACTCATTTATGTAGTTTAAAAAATAAATACAAAGACCCATGTAAGGAGTAGGTAGGTTAAGAAATAGAATTCAGCCATCACTGAAGAAGCCCCTGATGTACTCCTCCACAATCACAAACACTGTGCTCCTCTGGTAATAATCACTGTGATAATTTCTTTGCTTTTCACTAGAGCTTTACTACCTATGTATGAATCCTCAAACCACATAGGTTTAGTTTTTGTTTGTTTTCTAGCTTTGTATGAATAGACTACGGTTCATTCTTTTTATTTCTGTATGTATACTATCCCATTGTATGAACATATTATAATTTGCTTATCCATTCTACCTTTAATGTACATTTGAATTGCCTCTAATTTTTGGCTATTACAGGCAGTGTGACTGTGAACATTATCCTAAACATGTATGAACACGTATGTGTGAACATGTTTGCTTGCATTTCTTTAGTGCATATACCTGGCCATTAATTGCTGATGGATAGGGTTTATACATATTCAATTTTACCAGACATTACCAAACTGTTCTCTAAAGATACTGTGCAGGTTTTCACTTGTACCAGCAGTTTACAAGGATTCCTTTAGCACCACATCCATGCCATCTCTTGGCATCATCATACTTTTCAAATTTTTGCCTGTTTGGTGGGTGTCTAATGTTATCATATTTAATTTCTATTTCCTTTATTATTAATGAAGTTGAGCACAAATTTGGTCACTTGAATGTCCTCTTTTGTAATGTCCTCTTTTTGTTTGTTTAAATATTTTGCCAATTTTTAATTGGGTTGTTTTTCAGCGATGTATAGTAGTTACATATGTGTATGTATGTTTATATTAATATATCTTCTGTATTTTAGTCGTTAGTTGGTTATATGTGTGGCAAATATTTTTCTCCTGCTCTAGCTTTGTTTTTAACTCTTTATGGTACCTTTTTATGGACAGAGATTCTGGGTTTCCATTTAATGAAATCTTTTCCTCTGGTTAGTGCTTAAGAATTTATATCTACCTCCAAATAATGAAGAGTTTCTTCTAAAAACTTTCTAGATTTTGGCTTTAACATTTTGGTTTTTATATTACTTGGAATTAATTTCTGTAAGGTAGGATTTAGTTTCATTTTCCAATTTTTCTAGTATCATTTATTAAAAATTTCATCTTTTCTGCACTGATATAGTGTCATTTTAGTAAAAATTTAATTGACCATATATGTCTGCATATATTTTTGTATTCTATATTCTGTTCATTAGTCTATTTGCCTCTCCTTATAGTAATAGCATTATTATCTTATTCACTGCAACTTTATATTTGGAGCAAGTCCTCTCACCTTGATCCTCGAAGAGTGTCATGGCTGGCTGTGTTCCTTTGCATTTCCATATAAATTTTTGAATTACCTTGGTTCCACTCAAACATCTCTTGGGATTTTGACTGAATTACATTGTGTGTATAATTATATGGGTAGAAATTTGGGGACTTTTGTAATAGTAATAACATGAACTTCTCAATTGACACATCTTAATGTTTGTCAACAAGGTCTTGCTTATCTCCTGTAAATAGTTCTAGACAATTCAGAATTATATAATCCATTGTACAGTATGTTCCTTTTGCACTGACTGCCAGGACTCTGAGCACTTTAGATAATGATCAAAGTGATAATTTTAGCCTGTTTTTGTTTTCTTGTCTTCAAGACAGGGCTCGCTCTTGCTCAGGCTGGTCTTGAACTCCTGAGCTCAAGCGATCCTCCCACTTTGGCCTCCCAGAGTACTAGGATTATAGGAATGAGCCACTGTGCTTGGCCTCTAGCCTGGATTTTTGATATTAAGTTATTATGACCTTGTCATCTTTGTTTTATGAAATAAGAAAGGCAGCTTTATTAGAAAAACTAAAATGATTGTATGCTAACTTGAACAGCTAGGTTGTATGAGAAAGTGCCATGGCCCGTTTATAGGATGGGGGATGAACACAGAACACAAAAGAAAGACACAGACACACAAAGATAGTACAAGACTCGAGTGCCGAATGCACTGGTCAGTTTATTTTTATACTCTAAAAAATTAAAGTTAGTTCCCTGTACGTGACCACCCAGGTATTACAGCAATGGCCTTAAATTCTGGAACACATAGCCTTAAAGACACAGATGTCCCCTGACTCAAGGTTTCCACATGGTTGCTCTAGGCGCCAGGCATAGATCCCAGACCGAGATCAGCAAGGTTAAGCAAGGCAGCCACGAGGGGCGCTTTCATCCCCAGTTCCTCTAGGCTGGCCCTGGCGGCTGTGCTGTCTTAGGTTGTTACTCCCTGAGGAATCTTACCCATCATTGACTAACCAGCCATCTTATGGGGCTAAGCAGCAATCACAGGAACAATGTGTTTATCCTGTGGCCTCCAGACCCCCACTGCTGTGGGGCTGGCAGCTCTTGCTTTAGTGCAGAAACTCAGGTCCTTTGTTGTGCCTCTAGGCAACAACCTTGTTTGTCACAAGGACACTGTCCAGAACACATTACTCTCAAACGCTCTAGGCAGAGCACATACATTACTCACTAAACTTAATTTTTAAACCAGGAAAGTATAATGTCAGTCCCCAACAAGAAAGGACTTGAAAATTTCCTTTTTAGTATCCTTCAAAACTTGGATTCTGTTTGTATACACCTTGTTTTCCACAGACTTCTAACTTCAGCCTGGCGTTCAGCAGAAACATGGTTTACAGTTTCCTTCCAATTATTCTTGAGCTCCAGACAAGGTATTGGACCTTTGAGCCAATAAGCAGGTTACTGGTAACAGTACCTGAGGAAAGACAAAGCTGAAAGGTTCTTTATACATGGTATCCTTCCACACCTGTTTTCTCCAGTTCTTTATGTATGATTTCAAACATTTTCTTTTATTCTTAGTTTCCTCAAATACATTTTTAGAAGTGGAGAATATGGAAATTAGATATAAATTTAGATACAAATGTAAACATTTATTGTTTAATATCTTTAAAAATATATGATCTAATCAAGTCTGTTTTATATAGTATCTTTCATTCTTCTCCCCTATTACATTTCATTTTTAACTATCCTTTTCTCTCCCCTACTTCTTACCTCCACTGTGCTCTGTTAGGTAATTTCTGCCTCTACATCTTTCCATCTGTTCTTACCAACCCTTTAGTTTAAATACTGGCTTCACTGGGGGAACAAAATCATCTCAGATTATTTTACACACATTAGTCTCATCTCTCTGTAATATGGTATAAAGAGCATGGGCTCTATTTCAGAAAAATGTGGCTTCTGATCTCAGCTACAACATCTGTGAGCTGTTGAACCTGTGAATAACAGATAATACTTTCTCTCACTGTAGTTGAGATTGAAATAAGATATGTGTAGAACACTTGACACACATGAGGTGTTCAATAAATGTTAGCTCCCTTTCTCCTTTACTTCCCATTCTTAGGACCTCTATATCAATTACAGTATAAAGCATTTAACTAAAGGCCTTTTGTTTTTTCCAAACAATTTTATATGCAAATTTTGCTCCATAGCTGTATTGTAAATCCTTTAGAACCAGGATTGTGTCTTTCAATTCTCTTATATGCATAACTTTTCAATTCATTTAATATTTGTTTTATGACATATTGGGAATCTAAATTCAGTTTTTTCTTATTTACTCAGCATTATTCTTATACCACTTATTCAATAATAACTTATTTTCTTTTCCCTTACTTTGTACAGCCTATTTGGTGTATATTAAATGGTTTATTTTACATATTTAAACTTTTTTCAGTCCTGTGATTGATGTTTCTGTGCTTCTACTTGAACCATGTTTAGATTACTTCTTTTAAGACTCTTTAAATACCTGAACAAATATATCACTCCTTTTCTGAAGATTGCTGTATTCTTTTCATTACAGAAAGAATTTCTTATTACAACAAATTTAGAAAATATAGAGAAGCATAAAGAAAAAACAAAGGTCATCTGTAATCCTATTAAGTAGAGATAACTACTGTCAAATTGTTAGAGTGAATACTTAGAATCCTTTTTTTAATGTGATCATATTATAGAACTGATCTGTAACCCATGTTTATTTTGCCAAAATACCTATGAACTGTCCATATCATTAACATTTATCTTTACCATGAGTTGTAATGGCCTCATAGTGTTAACATTTCACCATGCCCCATGATTTCACCATACTTTCACCATGTCTTTTTTTTTTTTTTTGAGACATAGTCTCGCTTTTGTTGTCCAGGCTAGAGTGAGTGCCGTGGTGTCAGCCTAGCTCACCGCAACCTCAAACTCCTGGGCTCAAGCGATCCTCCTGCCTCAGCCTCCAGAGTCGCTGGGACTACATGCATGCGCCACCATGCCCAGCTAATTTTTTCTATATATATTAGTTGGCCAATTAATTTCTTCCTATTTATAGTGGAGACAGGGTCTTGCTCTTGCTCAGGCTGGTTTCGAACTCCTGGCCTCGAGTAATCCTCCCACCTCGGCCTCACAGAGTGCTAGGATTACAGGCGTGAGCCACCTCGCCCAGCCCACCATGTCTTTTTGAACATGGTTTGCTTACAAATTATTGCCATTATATACAACGACAGTCTCTTTTGGGCAAACGCTAGTGCGTGCTTTCTTTTTTCTTTTTTAGTTTAAGTAGAATTACATATGTAACTAATGAATATTTATTTTTATAAAAATAAGTTAAATATTATAAAGGGGCTCAAGTCCCATGTGGCAAAAATTCCCAATCCCAAGTATCTACCCAAAGATAGCCACTGTTATCAGTTAATTATTCATTCTTTTAAAGTTTTATCCTATGCATTTAAGTACATACACATATAAATGTGAATGTGGTACTGTTTTTTCACTTAAAATATTTCTATATAAAGAGGATCATAAGTATATACTGCAAAATGTAGAAAATAACTGCATCACAGGGTTGATGTAGGGATTGAGTTGGTTTGGGTAGAACTCTTAGAATAGGACCTGACACATTCACTAAGTGTTACTGTTACTGTTCTGAAACTTGCTTTTTCATTCTGGGCAGAGAACTTTCCAGACATGGAGCTACTTTGTTTTAATTTCTTTATGTAAGAGTATATTTTGTAATACTGTGACATGTTTAATAATTTTCTGGTTATTAAACAGCCCTCCAAAGAACATCTATGTAAAGGACTTCTCTAAGCTATATATTAAAAGCAAAATTATGGGGATACTAGAATATACATATTTTAAACTTCAGTAAATATTTCCAAATTAAATTTCAAAGTGGCTTCATCACTTCACAGTACACTCAGCTGTCTCCAACAGAATCTGTTTCTCTACTGCCAGTTAGGTCATTGATAACTTTATATGGTGCAAAAAAGCATTTGCAACAAATAGTATGGAGGGTTAATGATTTCATTTCATTTAAGCTAGCTATTCTTAACCTTGGTTAATGAACAACTGCTCCTACCCCCAGCAATTCTGATTTAATTGGATTAGGGTATGGCCTGAACATCACTATTTTTAAAAGGTCACTAGATGATTCTAATGTGCTGCCACAGTTGAGAACTGATGACTTATGCTCATAAAAGCTGATAAGAAAAACATTAAGATTAATTTGATCTGGAGTGGGGTTTACACCTTAGAATTTTTGAAAAGCTACCCAAGTGATTTTAACATGTAATCAGGAATGAAAATCACTGGTTTGGACAGATCATAATTTATTTTCTGGAACTAAGCACAGTAACTATGAAAAAAAATCAACATCTTCTAGCAAGGAAGTAGAGGAAGGAAGAGATGGTTTTCAGGGTTGCAATCAGCAGTATCTGCCATACCTCTGTATTTGCTAGCAATTACTATTATGAAAATACATTCTTTGTTTTAGTAGTGTCTTGGGGGAGAGAAAAACTAAAGCATACAGTACACACACACGCCATGTTTAATTAGCAGTCTTTTTGTTTTCAATAGCAAGTGTTAGGTTTTGTGAATCTTACATATTTTTTATCTTTTATGTTCCATTTTATCTACCATGTAGGTGATATCTACCATGATATCTATCATGGTAGGTGATATCTACCATGTTTCTCCACTGTAAAATTGGTAGTTGTCTATTTGTAATGAATAGATAATTGTGGAGAGAGATTTTAAAACTGTGTAAATAACTTGTCATCAAACTTTCACTCACTGGTTTTAGCATCCATTAATAATTAATGTTGGATCTGTTATTACTGTGATATTTTCAAAATGACAGGGTTTTTTGTTTATTTTTATCTCCATTATTTTGTCTGTATTAATTAGTTGGCATTCTACTGCAAAGAGCTTTAGAGCTTTCCCTTCTCCCTGACTTATTTGTCAATTTGTCAATATGAATTCATAGATTTTTATTTGACGCAATCTATTCATTTTGATACTCAAATTGTCCCAGATGTGGCCAGTGAGAGCCCATTAAGGCTGGCTTCTGTGTCCTTTTGACTTGTCTCTCTGATTCTCTGAGCATTTTCTTCCTGGAATGAAAAGATGTTCTGGGCTCATTTCCAAATACTCTCTTAGCTCCAATCTGTAATGAATCATCTCTCTAAAAAGCTCTTATTTCTTGCAGTGAAGAATATTCAGAAACCAAGATCTAGGTGATAGGACTATAGGCATTCATTCTAGTAAAAACCTGTTCCACATTTGTGTTTTCCTTCTCCCGCAGTTAAAAACCTGGCATCCATTATCCTCATATTTACCAATTTGTTCAATTCTAGACTATATAAAGTTTTAGAATGCTAACCTATACCGTAGTAAAAATCAAGCATACTAAGTAGAGCTCAGTATTTGTTTATAGTTCTCTTTATCTTTAGACTAAGGGTACACAGTCAAAATATTGTGTTCTAATTTACTTGGATTCATTTTTTTTTCCATCATAGAGTGCTTATGTTATTCATTTGAAATACATTTAAGTTAGTTCCCATTTGTATTGTTTGACTTTTAATACTCTGCCCTTGATTTGACTGTAGAGTATGTAAAATATTAACAGGTTCCCAAAGTTAAAACTATTCAAAAAGGTAGTTAGAACACTGTCATTCTGTTCCCACAATCCTTGTTTTTGTGAGTGTAATGGGCTGAATTGTGTCCTTCCCAAAATTCCTATGTTGAAAGCCTAAACCCCAGTATCTTTAGAATGTGACTTTAGAATGTATTTGGAAATAGGAGTTTTAAAGAGATTATAAATTAAAATGATGCCATTAGGGTGCACCCTCATCCAATCTGACTGCTATTCTTATAAGGGAGGAAATTTGGATACAGAAAGAGACACCAAGGATCCTCACACAGAGAGGAAAGACTGTGTGAGCCCACAGCAAGTGGCCACATACAAGCCAGGGAGAGAGGCTTCAGAAGAAACCAAACCTACAAACACCTTAATATTAGACTTCTAACCTCCAGAACTGTGAGCAAACAAATATTTCTGTTATTTAAGCTACCCAGTCTGTGGTATTGTGATATGGCAGTCCTAGAAAACTATTAATAATATACTAAGTTATTTCCTCCTAGGTCATAGTATTTAGCTGTCACTTTGGATTATGCTGATACTGGATTCTCATTATAGATCTAGTGGCAAAAGAATTGTCCGGGTGGGTCTTGAAGAGAATGAGCATGCCCTTTGAAGGCATTACTCCAGATGATGTTATCACAGTGTTTTCAATTGGAGGAAAGCTAGTTTCTCAGATGCTTGATTGCAAGTTATTTCCACTGGTAAGAGAGTCCCAAAAAGACTTGGAGTTCAAGATTGTCAGTTTTATTTGGGTCCTATTCAGATGTCTCAACTCCAAATTTTAGGATCCTGTCATTTACCAGTCTCCCAACTTTCACATGAAAAACACGGTAAGACTGAATTCAACTGTCATCATACTTCAGCAACCTGAACAATTTTGTGTTGATTTTTAGCAATGTCAGCCCTGCAACTATAAGAAATGGGAGCTTCTTTTAGGGTTTTTATGGAAATGTTCTGGTTCTCAGACTGTGACTTAAGCTGAGAGTTAATAAACATGAACTTGTCAGTTTCTCTTTGCAAGCACTAAAGTGGATGCAAATGACTTCACCCTACACCATAGTCCTTATAAGTCATCATTACTGCCACAATGGTTAAGTACAACAACTATTTGGCTCCCAGGGCACCTGCCTTAGTTGGCACTTCATCACAATCAACCCCAGCTTGATTAATTATGAAGTCACTGTATGCTATGGATTTCTACTATCCTAAATCCTTTTGGCCTGGAGCTCTGCACTCTAGTCAAGCCCAAAGGATTAGTAAAAAGAATAGAATAGCTCATTGCAACAAAGATTCAAGGGATGGCTAAAAGGCATGACCAAACTAATGCCCAAATTCCATCCTGCAGGCCTGTCTCCTGGGACCACTTCAAGCATCAATTCTGTTACAGTCAATATCTAATCAAGAGACTAAAAACACAGTAATTTGAACTGGGAAAGCTTTATGTAAAAAGTTAAATATTAATATAATGAGAGTAGAGTAACAAAAGATCATATAGTAAGAAGTAAAGGAAACTCTAAAGGCCACAAGAATCACAGCTACGAAGAGCAGCCACTGCTCCTAATGGTGGTGATTGAGTGCCCAAGGAAGAAGCCTTCCCAGGGTTAAGATGCACACCTTATTGGAGAAACCACATCTGTTGCTCACTGAACGGCAGAGTAATTGCTATGGTGAAGGGCTAGGACTAAGGTGAGGCAAGTAAGACACAAAGAAAACCTCACTCTGCGGTGTTAACTCTATGTTTGTGTAACCCTGAGAACGAAGGCCTCATATTTTGCACCATAGTTTCCTCCTTAAGGCAGTCATTCTCAGAGTCATAGTGCACGATTGGTACCTGAGAGTGAGTGCCTCAGATTTTGTGCCCTGCGTGCTACACTTGCCTTACCCAAATCCTGTCTCTGCTGTGATACTGCACTGGTGGAACTTGCTGGAAATCTGCCCTCTAGAATATGCCAGAAATCCACACTCTAGGGTAGAGCAAGTTGTTCTACCAGAAGCATTTGCTACAAAACTGCCATAAGAAGCATCTGGGTGCCGCTGGCCACCTTGTGCTTTAAGAGCTGGGAACTGGAGAAGCTGCTAGTGCTGAGGAAGCCTGGTGAAGCCACCCATGCTGCAGGAGCTGGGCTCTGGGGAAGCTGAATGTGCTGCAGGAGGTAGAACAGGATGCTGGAGAAGCCTGCCAGGCAAGCAGGAGGGAACACCCTTTCCTCCTATGATGTCTTTCAGACATCTTCTACTGACAAAGCTTAACATTGTTCTGGCAAGGAAAAATATTTATAAAGGCCAGGTCTACTTTCACAGAATGAATAAAGATGAATAAAATGTGAGTTTGGAATTTAGAAATAATAGATTGATAAGTGGCACATAGTCCTCTAAGGTTTATAAAGTTAATTAAAATTTAAGCCATTTATCTCAGACTTACTTTTATGTATAAGATAGGGATATAATATTAAATCGATATATGATTATATCTTTTTCCTTAGTTTAATAACTGGATGTTGGATTTTATCAAATTCTCTGCTTACTGGAGACAGTTGTGATTTTTTTTCTATTTAATCTGTTAATATATAGTTAATTACATTAATAGATTTTTTAATGTTTAAGCAACCTTTTATTTCTTGAATAAAATCAACTTATTTGTAATGTCTGCTTTTCTATTATTATATTCAGTTTCTTAGAATTATGTTTTTACTATTTTTATATCTATGTTCATAAGTTAGATTAGCCTGAAATTATTCTCTCATATTTGATATCTTTTTTTATTTGGTATCATGGCTATACTAGTTCCATCAGATAAATTGAAGAATGTTCTGTTTCTTTTTTCTTCTTTTCCTCCCAAAATTTGAGGGTTTTTTCCCTGAAATACTTTTTATTAATATATTCAGATGTGTAAAATATATTGTAGGTTAAATAATAATACCCATAAAATCACCGTGTTTTTAAAAAAATATACATTAACATTACCTCAAAGCCTTCTCCCTGCCCAAAGCAAATTTATCTGTTTCTCTCTCCACTGAAGTATAACTATTAAAAGTAGACTTTTATACAAATAATTTTTCTGCTATTATAAGGATATTTTTACCAACTTTCTTGACTCACTAAAGAGTATACAGTTTTGCCTGCTTTTACATTTATATAAATTGCATCAGACTGTGTGTATCCTTTTGTTAACTTTTGTTTAATATTTTAAAAATTAATTTATGTTGAATGGTTTAGATATATATTGTTTATTTTTACCACTGTATGCTACTTCAATTTATTTCATAAAGTTTATGGCTATATTGCAGCACATTTTATCCAATATATATTTTTTGTGGATAATGGGGTTGCCAACACTTTGCTTTTAATAAAAATGTTGTTATGAACATCTTGGTTAATGTTTTTCCTAGGATTGGAATTGCTGAGTCGTAGAGGAAATGCATGTTAACACAGATGATGCCAAACTCTTTTTCAGTAGTTATATGAGTTTCTACTTCTAACAGTTTTTGCTCCACATCTTTGCTGACATTTCAAATAATCATGCTTTTTATTTACCTAGTATGTTTAGTAATATATCATTTTAATTCTCATTATAATTACTAATGAAACTAAACAACTTGTCATTTGAGTTACCTTTTAGCTCCTTTTCTTTTTTCCATTTTTTAAAAATTTAAGTCAAATTTGTGTAAGATACAATTAGCCATTTTTTTTTTTTTTTTTGAGACAGAGTCTCACTTTATTGCCCAGGCTAGAGTGAGTGCCGTGGCGTCAGCCTAGCTCACAGCAACCTCAAACTGCTGGGCTCAAGCAATCCTGCTGCCTCAGCCTCCCAAGTAGCTGGGACTACAGGCATGTGCCACCATGCCCGGCTAATTTTTTTTCTATATATGTTAGTTGGCCAATTAATTTCTTTCTATTTATAGTAGAGATGGGGTCTCGCTCTTGCTCAGGCTGGTCTCGAACTCCTGAGCTCAAACAATCCGCCCACCTCGGCCTCCCAGAGAGCTAGGATTACAGGCTTGAGCCACCGCGCCC
>VSMD01113629.1:0-17146 GCA_008750895.1 Mirza zaza
GGGACCACAAAGGGAGAACTAGGCCGGGCGCGGTGGCTCACGCCTGTAATCCAAGCACTCTGGGAGGCCGAGGCGGGAGGATTGCTCAAGGTCAGGAGTTCGAAACCAGCCTGAGCAAGAGCGAGACCCCGTCTCTACTATAAATAGAAAGAAATTAATTGGCCAACTAATATATATAGAAAAAATTAGCTGGGCATGGTGGTGTATGCCTGTAGTCCCAGCTACTTGGGAGGCTGAGGCAGGAGGATCACTTGAGCCCAGGAGTTTGAGGTTGCTGTGAGCTAGGCTGACGCCACGGCACTCACTCTAGTCTGGGCAACAAAGCGAGATTCTGTCTCAAAAAAAAAAAAAAAAACAAAGGCAGAACTGAGGGCATCTTGGCAGGCCTAGATGCCTCATGACCACTGGGGTGAATGTCCAACACTCATGCCCCAGGACCTTTGCACACGCCTGAGGCAGGAGGGGAGCATTCCCGAGAACATCTGAGTGTGAGGCCCTGGCTGCATGGAGCTCAGAGTGGGAGCAGACCTGCTTCCAGAAAACAGCTGGTGTTCACAGACCACCTGGGCCTACAGACACACCGGTAGACAGCCACGAGTCCACGACGGACTCTGCAGGGGGCCACGGCAGCCTCCGCCCAGCCCCCATCCACACACACGCACAGGTAGGCAGGTGCCCCGTGCCAGCTCACACGATGCCACGTCTCTCTGCAGAGGTTCGGCCCATCAGGCAAGAACCAGACCTCCCACATCGGACAATCCCAGGCGCTTATGAAGCACCTCCTGTGTGCCAGAAACCTTGCTGGGCATCCAGAAAGGACTTCACTCTACATCTGACCCCTGAGGCAAATCAGAAACGGACCGTTTTTCCGTTCTGCCTCAAGACAGGCTCTGCACAGGGCCACCACCGTGGTGTCACATGGTCCCCTGGGGGACAGTGCCACGCCACAGTGCCACACCACCACCGTGGTGTCACATGGTCCCCTGGGGGACAGTGCCACGCCACAGTGCCACACCACCACCGTGGTGTCACATGGTCCCCTGGGGGACAGTGCCACGCCACAGTGCCACACCACCACCGTGGTGTCACATGGTTCCCTGGGGGACAGTGCCACGCCACTCAGCTGCAGGCGTGTGTGCCGGGCTGCTTTCCGAACCAGTCGTATTACCTGTAGTTAACGAAACTGCAGAGAGAGCAAGAGAGAGGCCCCGGGAACTAACAATACGACAGTGACGGCAACGAAATGCAGTATGTGATCGTGGATCAGGTCAGGAAGAAGCGCTGTGGACGGTGGCTCTGGACCTGTGTGGTCATTACTGACTCATACGGTCCACGCCATCGCTGACTGCAGACGGCACCAGGTTAAATTGCCTGACTTTGATCTCTGTGTTTGGGTCATACGAGGCGACATCCTCTTCGTAGGGAAAACACACAGAAACGCTACGGGGATCCTCCCCGAAACCTTCTCCCAAAGGACTCAGAAATAAAAACAGAGAGACGATCAACGATAAGGAAATGTGTCAAAACGTTCAAAACGTAGGTGAGTTTGAAATTATTTCAAAACGAAAGGTTAAGAAGCACAATAAGTAAAATGAAAAATCCCGCTGAAGACTCAGAAGTCAAGAAAGTAACCCAGAAAAGAAAAGAAAAAAAGACATTGAAGAAATAATAAGAATATTAGAGGATTAATCTAGGAGGTATAATAGTATAATGCTCGGTTGACAGAAATCTCGAAATGGAAGAAGAGAAAAAATAAAAGAGGACAGAAATTGTTAAAGGCACAATACAAGGAAATTCCCTGGGAGCAGGGGCTGGGCGTGGCCAACGCGGTGAATGCCACCACGGTGAATGCCACCACGGTGAATGCCACCTCGGCATCACCCAGCGCGGCAGGAAATTGTGGCCCAGCAAGGAGAGCCCGGAGGTACTCAGGGACGCACAAAATAGCCGTGAACGTGGGCTCCGGGATCTAGTTTCTTCATAGCAAAAATACCAGCAAGGGACAGGGGCTAACCCTTGTCGAAGGCCAGTTTTCCTTTTCTTTTTTATTTTACTTATCTTTTTTTAGAGACAGGGCCTCACTCTGTGGCAGGGCTGGAGTTCAGTGGTGTGATCACAGTCCACCGCAGCCTCTAACTCTGGGGCTCCAGTGACGGGACCATGGGCGTGAGCTACCACGGCGGCCTAGCTCATGTTTAAATTTTTGCTATTCTTTTATTCTTTTCTTTTGAGACAGAGTCTCGCTCTGTTGCCCGGGCTAGAGTGCTGTGGCGTCAGCCTAGCTCACAGTAACCTCTAATTCCTGGGCTCAAGCGATCCGCCTGCCTCAGCCTCCCAAATAGCTGGGACTACAGGCATGAGCCACTATGCCCAGCTAATTTTTTCTATATGGTTTTTAGTTGTCCAGCTAATTTCTTTCTATTTTTAGTAGAGATGGGAGCTCGCTCTTGCTCAGGCTGGCCTTGAACTGCTGAGCTCAAGCGATCCTCCCGCCTCAGCCTCCCAGAGTGCTAGGATTACAGACGTGAGCCACCGCGCCCGGCCACGTTTAAATTTTTATTTATTTTGTATTGTCCTGGATTTTACGCAAATATTTTTTTTTTTTTATTTTTTGTAGAGAGGGATCCTTGCTATGTTGCCCAGGCTGGTCTCAAACTCCTGGGCTCATACAGCCCTCCGGCCTCAGCCTCCCAAAGTGCTGGGATTACAGGTGTGCGCCACCACGCCAGGCCTGAGGCTGGTTCTCAATTTGAAATTCCCTCCCTCCGAAGTACCCATCACAAGGGAGAGTGAAATGAAGCCATTTGCAGATAGGCAAACTCAGAATTTTACCTAGGGGCCCCAGCCCTGGCCTGTCCCAGCTGGGGGACGCAGGGGAGTCACCTGGCCTGCTGAGCCTCAGTCTCCGGGGCCAGAGAGGACAATGTGTGCCGGGAGGCCCAGGTGGAGCCAATGAGCAGTTACCCTATGGGGGCACCCAGGTGCTGAGGGCAGGGGCCACACGTGGGGACTCCTTGGGACAATTCCTTCCCACGGCCCTGGTGGACACAAGGGGTGGCTGACCCCTGTCCTTCCCTGGTGTGACCTGACCTCAGTTTGGGTCTGGTTCACCTCCCACTCCTGTCCTCTGCTCTTCCTCACAGCCCCAGGGGCAGGTGTGGCTGTCCTGGTGGGGCACTCAGGTCCCCTGAGGCTTCCACCTTGCCTTGTCCCCACTGCCTTCCTGGAGCCGGCCCAGCCCGCAGTCTTGTCCACAGCCCACGGCCTGGGGAGCCCCTCACACAGCTCAGGCCTGGAGGAGCTGGACTGCCCCTTGTCCCCGGCAGGCATGTGTGGTGAGAGGCCCAGAGTCCTGCCCCTCCAGCCCTGGGACCCCCTTTTCCTGCTGCGTGACCTCGAACCAGCCTCTCAGCATCTCCGAACCTCCCTTTCCCTCTCTGGGAAATGACCGGGTATTCAGGGCCACCCGCCCAGGTGGCAGAGGGGCTGAGTGTGCCCAGTGAGCACGCAGGGCAAGGGGGCCGGCCGCCAGCCTCTCGGATCAGCCTTGTATTCAGCAGACTCAGCAGGTGCACCCTGCGTGGGGCTCCTCCGTGGGTGCTGCCTGCTCCCGGACCGAGCGGTGCCCGGGACATCCGGGTGGGCTGGCCTGTCCGGGTGAGTCCAGGCCCCGGCCCTCCGCTCTGCCCTGCCCTGGGCGCGGGCTGACCCCGTCCCACCTCCCCCGCGCGTCAGCACTGGGTCACGGCCGCTCCCCGCGCTTCCCCGGCGGTGACTCCGCGGCCGCGCTCCTCGCCCCGCGGCGCTAGCGGGGCCCACCTGGCGGCCCGCCCGGGATGGCACCGGCGGCTCTGCCCGGCCCGACGCAGCGCGCGCGCGGGCGCCACCTCCCGGCGCGGCTCCGGCCCGAGCCCGGCGGCGC
The DNA here is from genome assembly GCA_008750895.1 of Mirza zaza. Lineage (NCBI taxonomy): Eukaryota > Metazoa > Chordata > Mammalia > Primates > Cheirogaleidae > Mirza > Mirza zaza. The sequence continues at coordinate 3,923 of VSMD01113629.1, forward strand.
TTCCGCGGGCGTGAGCGGAGGTGGCCCGGGACAGGCGCCCTTCCCGAGCGCAGGGCAGCGGGCGCACAAGAGCCGGGGTGGCGCAGCTTGCACCCCGGAGCCGCGCGGGTCAGGGCGCCCCGGGACTCGGGGCCCCAGTTTGCTCTGCTTTGGGGGCACCCTCTGGTTTTCTGGCCCAGGCCCCCGCCCACCGTGTCCCTGGGGACGTAGTTTCTCCCGGAACACCCGCGCTGACCCAAAGGGCGCAGGGAAAGCTGGTGTCGGGACCAGACTTCCGGGAGGCGCGCCGGCGCTGGGAGGGGCGCGCGGGCACGCGGCGGGGCTGTGCCCTGAGGCCAGCACCGCCCCCGGCCAGATCAGGCTCGCAGCCCTGCGCGCCGGCTCACCCAGCGCGAGTCCCTGGTCGCCCGGCTAGCGCAGACCCACCCTCCAGGGCCCCGCACCCCAACTGCTGCAAGGCCGGCCCCGGCCGTGCCCCGCCCTCTCCGCTGGGCCAGGTCCCGGGGTCTCCGTGCTGGGGAAGGAGGGCGCGGCCAGGCCAGGGTACCTTCCCGAGCCGCAGCTGCAGTCCTTGGGACAGTGGCGGGGTGCGGGTAACAGAGCACCCAGATCAGTGGTCCCCTGCCCTTTTCCAGCCCTGACCCGCCTCCAGGCATAGGGAGGGTGAGGACCTTGTCGCAGGGGGTCCTGGCCTAGTCTTGCTCTGTGTAGCTCCCCTGCAGCCCCGGACCAGAGCAGGAGGTGCAGGAAGGGTTAACGGTGGACCTTCTAGTCTTCCCGCCCACCTCTGTCCCCTGCAGGCCTGGAGAGGCAGCTCCTCCTCAGCCTGCCTGGGGCTGGACACCAGGAGAAGCCAACCAGCTGGTTGCAGGGACAGGGTGCTGGGAGGCCTGGCCTGGCCTCTTCCCCATCCCAGCCCCGGAAGGCATAGCCTGGCTCTGCATTTTGGAGTCAGGAAGGGGGGGAAGCTCAGAACCTACCCACTTCCTCCTCTCCCCGGTCCCCTTCCTCCAGGACTGGGACCCTCCTTCCGTCCACCTCCGCTCAGGCTTCCCACCCACATGCAGGTGCCAGGCATAGGGGACACCGGCCACACCATGGAGGACAAGGCACCATGGAGGACAAGGCGGCTGTGCCCCAAGAGGGGCAGAGGGGGGGAGACAAACTGATCACTGGGACTGGCTGGGCCCGGGGATGGCGTGGGGGCCTGCAGGGAGGAACCGGCAGGCAGTGGTCAGACCGGGCGCCAGCGGGCAGGGGTGCATAGGTGAAGGGTGGAAAGGCAGGCAGAGGCAGCCCTGAGTGCCCCCTGGCACCAGGGGAAGGGACTTAGATGCCATCATGAAGCAGGGGGGCCCTTGGGGAGCAGTGGGGGTGACTGTGGGAAGCAGAGGCAGGTGCTGGCTGAGGCTGCTGGGCTGGGGTGGTGAGAGGATTCCCAGGCAGGGAGCAGGACAGACAGACAGGCGGGTGGGAGATGGCCTGGAGGAACCCTGGCGCCTGGCTTCAGTCTGTGCAGGGGGGAGGGGGGCTGCGCAGCGAAGCAGTCAGAGGTCAGAGGACTCTGAGGTCTAACCCTGTTTCCTGTTTCCCTGTTGCCACCTGTAAACACAGCTCCACAGAGCCGGGGCCTGCAGGGGAGAGACCACCGTGGTGGGGAGGGAGGAAGGGGGCTGGAGGGGGACAGGGCACCCTCGAGTGGGGTGCGCCGCCAGTCTATGGAGGAGGGTGCAGTCGAGCCTGCGTGAGGGCCACGCTTCACCCCGGCAAGGGGAAGGGTGGATGCGGGCTGTGTGGGGCGGGTGGGAGCCAGGCCCGGGAGGTCCTGCTGGTCTGGGGGTGTGCCCTTGAGGCAGAGTGTGGTGCCACCCGTCCCAGTCTGACATACGGGACACTCAGTGCTTCTTCTTACCACCAAAATCAGACACCTGGGGTGGCATGGCCAGAGGCCCTGCAAACCTCGGTGGGGAGGTCTGCTGGGCCACATGATGGCCTTCTGTCCCCAGATCCCTTGTCCATGCAGGAGGCTACCAGCCTCAGAGCCCCTGATGGGCTGCACTCCTCACATCACTGGCCCATCTCTTTTTTTTTTTTGAGACAGAGTCTCACTCTGTTACCCGGGCTAGAGTGCTGTGGCGTCAGCCTAGCTCACAGCAACCTCAAACTCCTGGGCTCAAGCGATCCTCCTGCCTCAGCCTCCCGAGTAGCTGGGACTACAGGCATGGGCCACCATGCCCGGATAATTTTTTCTATATATATTAGTTGGCCAATTAATTTCTATTTTTAGTAGAGATGGGGTCTCGCTCTTGCTCAGGCTGGTTTTGAACTCCTGACCTTGAGCGATCCTCCCACCTCGGCCTTCCAGAGTGCTAGGGTTACAGGCGTGAGCCACCGAACCCAGCCCAGTCCATCTCTTTTTGACAGAAAGGGGGTTCAGAGGGGCCGCACAGCAGTCACAGGGTCCAGCCCAAAATCTGGGCATCCTGGCCCCACCTAGGGCCTCCCATGCCTCTTTGGCTCCCGCTGCACTGTGACAGGGAGGTGGGCAGCCTCACGTGAACTCCAAGGGGGCCTCTGTCCTCAAAAGGCATGAGCAACGGGGGAGGGTGGGGCTGGGGGACCCTGGCCTGAGTGTATCTGCACATCCAACCCCACAAACTTCACGTGGGGTGCTCCACGGCCCCTCCAGAACCTTCTGACCTCCAAGTCGCGTCCTTGGTTTTGGCTCACTAGCCTGACCCAGGAGACTGCCTCAGTTTCCCCACCTGTAAAATAGCACAGTCCACCTCCTCCAGGGATGAAAACTGGACGACACGTGAAGAGGCCTGGTCTGGTGCATCGTGGTGCTGGATAAACAGGTGCCACCCAGCGAACCACAGCCACCTGCCTGAGTGACTCCACAGTGGTGGGGGGCTCTAGCCCCAGGAGACCTCCAGCCAGCTGAACCTTCTGGCCTTTAGTCTGTGCAGTGTGGGCAGAACCCAGCCCCAGACTGGGGACCAGGCAGGAGGCCCAAGTGTGTGACCCTGACCTTGCCCTTTGGGCCAAAACTCAGAGGGGGCCTTGCCCACCAGGGCAGCCCCTGGGACCACCCCTCTGAACATAGAGCCCATGCCAAGGCTGCCCTGGCCCACGGGAGCCAGCGCAGGGTCCCGGGAGGGGCTTTAGGAACAGGACAATCACCTTGGATTTGATCTGTCTGCAAGGAAGAGGAAAGTAGGCTACGAATCGGTAAACTTTGGATTTCCTGGTATTTTTTGAAATTAACTTTTATTATATGGGATAATTTTAGACTTACATGAAAGTTGCAAAGACAGTAGGAGAGTTCCTGTGTGTGCTTCACCCAGTCTCCCTGAATGCTGGCGTCTTACAGAATTCTGGGACAATTGTCCTGAGGGGTTGAGCCTGGTTCTTACCACTAACCAAACTCCAGACTTTATTTCGGTTTCACTACTCTTCTCTTTTCCGTTCGGGATCCCAGGTTGCACTTGGTGAGAGGAGGAAGAAGGACATTCCTGGCAGGTGAGATGACAGAGGCACAGCCCGGAACAGGGCTGCACCTCCAACTTCCGGAGTGGTGGGGAGGTGACCAGAGTCCAGGGAGCACTGCTGGAGGCAGAGGCAGAGAGGTGACCAGCAGGCTCGGTGCGGAGGGAGGAATAGGACTGGGACCCAGAGGTGGGGCAGTGCCAGCCGTGGGGGGGGGGGCGCCATGCCTGGGGGAGCTGGCCCTGGGGGAGGGGCTCAGCTCTGTCACATTTCCTACCAAGGTGAGTCACTTCTCTGGGCCGCTGTCTTTTCACCCATTGCATGGGTAGAGTATGAAATGAGACAAGGTCACAAGGTCACAATAAAAACTGCCAGAGCCAGTACTGAACTGGAAAAAAAATCACATCCCTTCTCTGAGCCCAAAGTCTCCATCCCAAATTGGGAAGGACACACCCGCATCGGGCAGAAGTGCCACTGCTGACTCTCCCCGACTCCGTCCATTCTGTCCCCTCCCCAGGCCCAGGCCACCAGGCCCTCTCGGGCTGCAGCCCAAGGACTGTTGGGGACAGCCCTGCACCCTGACTTCCCAGAGCCCAGGCCAGGGCGACCTCGACGTGACCTTGGGCGAGACCTTGCACTGCTCAGCTGCACAGCAGAAAAATCACAGCGCACCACACCGCGCCCCGCCCCCACGAGGTTCAGGGCCTCGCTCCTCCTGGGAGCCCCCAGGGCGGTGACCCCCAAATTCGCCCCAGGCACCCGGGCCAGCCCCGGCCCCTTCGGCCCTGCACGCGCCCGCCCCCGCCCGGGCTTCCCCGCCGCCGCCCAGCGTCCCGCGGGCCAATCGGCGACCTCCTTGACTAAATAAGGCGAGGAGCCGGGGCGGGCGCCCCCCGTCCGTTACTTCCGCCCTCCGCCCGCCGTGACTCAGGCGGGGACGGCGCTGCCCCGGGCCCGGCTTCGCGGCGGCGCCCAGATCGCCAAATATGGCCGCGCCGCGCGCCGCCGCCCGCGCACCTGGGCCGCACCTGACCCGCCCGGCCGCGCCCCTCCGCCAGCCCGGCCCGCCCGCCCCCGCCGGTCGCCCCACGCTGCACGGGGGCAAAGCCCCTCGGGCCCGCAGTCCCTCCCTGTCTGTCCTGGGAAGCGGCCGGGAAGCTGGGCGCAGCCCCTCCCGGCGCCCGGACAAAGGAGGTCTAGAGGAAATCGCAGTCCGGGGATGGGGGCAGCCCCTGGCCGCGGCTGAGGAGAACGTGGGGTGGGTGGACACAGGGTGGATTCTTCCCACTGGCCAGGTCCCGTGGCGTGTGACATCGCGTCTTGGGACCCCGCCCCTCTCCCCCCGCAAGTGGAGTCCTCCTCCCAGGTGATGGCCCGGCTGTGGTTCTGCCCAGGGTGGCAAGTCAGGGGGTTTTCTGGAGGCCTATCGGGGCCTCTCCCCTGGGGGCACACTCTTTGCAGACAGCCCTGCAGGGGCCCATGGACAGTCTTGGGTTTGGGGGACCCAGCACCCTCCCCGCTAAGCCTGGTGGCAGGGTGGCCATAGGTGAAGTCTTGACGTCTGGGGTGCCCGCAGCCGCAGGTGAGCTGGGCCAAGTCCAGTGCTTTCGCTGCCATAGGTGGGGTCTCGGTTGACCCCCCGGGGAGGGCTCGGACAACCCGCCTGAGGCCGCCCGGCCCCGCCCCCCAACCTGCCTGGGTCAGGCTGAGTGCCCTGCGGCCTTGGACGGGCCATCGCCTCACTGCCACCGTGCCTGGCCAGCGCGCTTCCCAAGCGCCTCCTCTGATGTTTGGTTCCACACCGAGCAATTCCAGACATTTACAAGTAAGCCCAAGGAAACCGCCGTGCCAGGTGCCCCTCCGGGCATAACCTAACCACCAGTGCGGGCAGGTGCGGCCAGGACCCTGCCGCAGGTGACAGGGCTTCCAGCGCAGGCTCCAGAGGAGAAAGGCGCACCCTGGGCCAGGAGAACCCACTGCCCCACGGTGGTCTGCAGGAGCCCAGGCCGGTGGCTCTGAGCCCAATCCCACTCCAGGCCAATCGCGACATTTTCTTAGTGTCGCTAACAGAAAAGAGGACCCCTCCCCTCTAGCCAGTCCAGGACTGGAAGGTCCTTTGGAAAGTCAGAATTTCCCTTCCCTCAGTTTCCCTACAATGTCCGGAGATGAGCAGAATGCAACAAAACCACCCCGCGACTGCCCCCTCAGTGGATAAGGTGACCCCAAGCCCTGAGCGGAGCCTGCGCCTGGGGACAATCGGGCCTGTGGGCTGAGGGGCAGAACCTGTCGGGTCGGATGGAAAGGGGCGGGGGACCGGGCAGCGCGCCCGTCCGCCCGCCGAGGGCCGGCGCGGCGAGGGGAGACCGGCAGCCCCTTCCCGCCGCCCCCGCGGCGAGGTGGACGGCTTCCCACAGCCACCCCGCGCACGGCGCCGGGAGGAGGCCCGCGGGGACCCGCCCCGCCCCTGCCCCGGCTCCCCACCGGCGCGGGATCCGCCCCTGCGGCCTGGGCGCCCTGCGGGGCCCGAGGGGAACGCGCGCGAGGGGCGTCCCGCAGAGCGAAGCCCCAGCGGGGCCGGGCCGCGGGGACTCACCCCAGCTCCAGGCCCCGCCCGCCCTGGGCCAGGCGGTTTCGGGGCGCAGCCGGGGCCTCCCCGCCGCGCGCAGTCCCGGCCCGGCCGGCCACCCCGCGGCCCTCCCGGCGCCCCCCGCGGGCACCCCGGCGCCCCGCCCGCCCGCGCAGGGTCTCGGCGAGCGGGGGCGGCGCGGGCGGGGCCGTTGGGGGCGGGGCGGGCCGGGCCCCCACGTGTCCCTGCCGGGCGGGCCAATGGACGGCCGGCTTTCGGCAAGATCGCCATATATGGCTATGTTCTGGGGCCGCGCGCGCCGCCGGGCCGCGGGCGCGCCCCGCTCCCGCTTAAATAGCGGCGGGGGAGGCCGCGCTCGGTCTCACTCGCCGCCGCCGGCCCGCGCTCCGTGTCCTCCCGACGCTCCGCCGCTCCGCCGGTAAGCGCCCCGCGCCGCCCGCACCCCGCCCCGCCAGGCCCGGGCCGACGCCCCGGCCCCGGGAGGCCGACCCCTCGCCGCGGGAGGCCGCGCGCCGCGGGAACAGGGCGACCCGGGCGGGGGCCCAGGGCGGAGCCCCGGCCGCAAGGCGAGCCGCGAACGGGGCGTTACGCGGCGGGGCCGGCCGTCGGTTCCAGACGGTTGCTCCTGCCGGGGGCGGCGGGTCCTCGGGCCGGGGAGGGCCTCTCCGAGGACCGGCCCCGCTGAGTCGCTGGTTGCCCCGGCAGATCGCCATGGAAGAGGAAATCGCCGCGCTCGTCATCGACAACGGCTCCGGCATGTGCAAAGCTGGCTTTGCTGGGGACGACGCGCCCCGAGCCGTGTTCCCCTCCATCGTCGGCCGCCCGCGGCACCAGGTGAGTAGACGACGCCCGCCCGCCCGCCGCCGCTTCTCGGGCCCCAGGCGCCGGCGCGCCTGACGACCCCCTCTCCGCAGGGCGTGATGGTGGGCATGGGCCAGAAGGACTCGTACGTGGGCGACGAGGCCCAGAGCAAGCGCGGCATCCTGACCCTGAAGTACCCCATCGAGCACGGCATCGTCACCAACTGGGACGACATGGAGAAGATCTGGCACCACACCTTCTACAACGAGCTGCGCGTGGCCCCCGAGGAGCACCCGGTGCTGCTGACCGAGGCCCCTCTGAACCCCAAGGCCAACAGAGAGAAGATGACCCAGGTAAGGCCGGGCCGGACGCTCGGCCGCCGCCCGTTTCTCAAGTCATTTTCTCCTCGGCCTTATTTTCCGGATTTTCAAGTGTTTCTCTCGCTGTTTCCAGGGTTCTGTTCCTCTCCTGGCATTTCCTCCCTGAAGCCTCCAGGTTTCTCGTTTGGTTTCTGCCTGCGTTCTTTTCTTTCTCCACACATCTCACTGGCATGCTGGCATGTTGTGCGTGTGCGCATGGGGTGGCCGCGGGTCCCTGCCGCTGACTGAGCGGCCTTGTCCTTCCTCAGATCATGTTTGAGACCTTCAACACCCCCGCCATGTACGTGGCCATCCAGGCGGTGCTGTCCCTGTACGCCTCTGGCCGCACCACTGGCATTGTCATGGACTCTGGAGACGGGGTCACCCACACGGTGCCCATCTACGAGGGGTACGCCCTCCCCCACGCCATCCTGCGTCTGGACCTGGCGGGCCGGGACCTGACGGACTACCTCATGAAGATCCTCACGGAGCGCGGCTACAGCTTCACCACCACCGCCGAGCGGGAGATTGTGCGCGACATCAAGGAGAAGCTGTGCTACGTCGCCCTGGACTTCGAGCAGGAGATGGCCACCGCGGCGTCGTCCTCCTCCTTGGAGAAGAGCTACGAGCTGCCCGACGGCCAGGTGATCACCATCGGCAACGAGCGATTCCGGTGTCCAGAGGCGCTTTTCCAGCCGTCCTTCCTGGGTAGGTGCCTAGATGGGGCGTGAGTTACGGGGCCCTTGTCTCCCACCTTCGAAGACGGCTTGGGTGACACAGGGCCGCTAAGGGAGGGCTTCACTCCCTAGGTATGGAGTCGTGCGGCATCCACGAGACGACCTTCAACTCCATCATGAAGTGCGACGTGGACATCCGCAAGGACCTGTACGCCAACACCGTGCTGTCCGGGGGCACCACCATGTACCCGGGCATCGCCGACAGGATGCAGAAGGAGATCACCGCCCTGGCGCCCAGCACCATGAAGATCAAGGTGAGCTGGGTGGTGGGAGGCACGCTGGGGTGGGGAGGCCCTGCTGGGGAGGCAGTGAGGGCTGAGGCCACCCCGGCTGTCTTCGCAGATCATCGCGCCCCCTGAGCGCAAGTACTCGGTGTGGATCGGCGGCTCCATCCTGGCCTCGCTGTCCACCTTCCAGCAGATGTGGATCAGTAAGCAGGAGTACGACGAGTCCGGGCCCTCCATCGTCCACCGCAAATGCTTCTAGAGGGACTGTGAGCAGATGCGTAGCATTTGCTGCATGAGTTGTTTCAGAAGTATCGATTTGCTCTGGCAAATGTACACACCTCATGCTAGCCTCACGAAACTGGAATAAGCCTTTGAAAAGAAATTTGTCCTTGAAGCTTGTATCTGGTATCAGCACTGGATTGTAGAACTTGTTGCTGATTTTGACCTTGTATTCAAGTTTACTGTTCCCTTGATTGTTTAGTACCCTGTACATGTCTTTGATTTGAACCCTAAGACCTGTGGCTCGGTCACCTTGTGGCTGAGGCGAGAACATGCTTGAAGAGAAATCTGGGGCCTGGGGGATCTGGCCGGGCCTCGGTGTGTGCAGGGTATCGGTGCGACAGAGCTGACCATTCCAGGATTTCTCTAGGGGCCGGCAAGAGTCCTGAACCAGTCCTCTGCGCCTTGCCGGTCCAGCAGGGCTTGGAGGAGTCCAAGCCTGAGGACCCAGTTTTCCTGTCTTACCTGATGTTTTCCTGTGGGGGCGCCACGGGCGGTTACTTGGCTTGAGTTGGAAGCAGTTTGCATTTACACCTGTAAATTTATTCATCCTTTTAATTTATGTAAGGTTTTTGTACGCAATTCTCGATTCTTTAAGGGATGACAAATTTTGGTTTTCTACTGTTATGTGAAAACATCAGGCCCCAGCAACACGTCGTTGTGTAAGGAGAAATAAAAGTGCTGCAGTAAACTGGCTGGCTCCTGTCTGGGGCGTGGCTGGGAGGGCTGGCCAGGCGCTGCTGGGCTTGGCTTCAGGTACTTGGGTCATTCCCACTTTTAAGAGGAAGGAAGCCCAGGCAGCGTGGTGGTTAGAATTTGCTGAGTACCAAGTGCTGGGGGAGCTGACAGCTTGCCTGCTTGGTGTGGACGTCTGATAAAGCCTCCTGTGCCCAGGGAAGGTTTTGAAGGCTGTTGCCAGGAAATGCTGGGAGCCACGAGGAGCTCAAGCAGGGGCACGTAGGATGAGATGGCCTTTGTACTAAGTTTTAAGGATTGAAGGGGGTAGCCCTTCAATCCTTGGTTACTGAGTCCTAAGGTGGTAGGTGTGTCCCCTGCTGTGTGCCTGGTTCAGCCCAGTACTGTTTTAAGATCCTGGTCCCTGAGTGCTGCTTGCTGTCCCAAAGTCAGGGTGGGTGGGCTGCTTTTCTGCAGCCACTTGACGTTTTCCACCTTCACCCTTTGGAGGTTGTGTTAGGGAGCTGAGATTTTTTTTTTTTTCTTTTTTTGAGACAGTCTCACTCTCTTGCCTGGGCTAGAGTGCTGTGGCATCAGCCTGGCTCACAGCAACCTCAAACTCCTGGGCTCAAGCAATCCTCCTGCCTCAGCCTCCCAAGTAGCTGGGACTATAGGCATGTGTCACCATGCCACGCTAATTTTTTTATATATACGTATTTTTAGTTAAACTAATTTCTATTTTCTTGGTAGAGACGGGGTCTCTCTCTTGCTCAGGCTGGCCTTGAACTCCTGAGCTCAAAACGCTCCCCTCGGCCTCCCAGAGTGCTGGGATTGCAGGCGTGAGCCACTGATCTTTACATACGAGATTGAAATTAAAGTTTAAGGGTTTGGATGGAACATAGGGAAGGTTTTATACTAAGGCTGGTCAGGGGGCTGTTCCTGCTGCTGCTCCCTGTCTCCCTGCCATAGCTGTAGAAGATAGGTGGCTTCTCTGGGGGCACACCGGCTGGGCCCGTCCTGGCCACCCCTCCTGGCGCTGGGGCCAAAGGGCAGGTGCCTCAACTCCCTGCACAGGAGGCCAGTGCCTGTTCCCCACAGCTGCTCCGCACACAGTAGGTGCCACGTGTTAGCCCTTGTTCCCTTATGTGGTGGAGCAAGGTTTCTGCGGTACAAAAACCACAGTGGCTTTTTTTCTTTGTAGCGCTTCAGGGACAGCAAGCACGTGGAGGTACATAGTGTGAGGTTTAAGGTGTCTGCTTGGAGGCCACTAGGTAGCGTCCATCTCGGCCAGAGGGAGACTGGTTACAGTGACCCCTCAGCCTTCCCGAGGGTTTGTGGAAGTCTCAGGCCGGGGTGGTAAATTTGTGTGACACATGCTACCTTTGTCAGCAACTCCTCTGGGTGGCTCTGAGCTGAGTGCACGGAAGTGCCAATCTTTGAGACAAGAGATGGAGCTTCAGGGGAAAAGACAGCAGCTGTAGCTACCATGACTTTTAAAATCAAATCTGCTTAAATCACAGCAAGATAGGAATACTCTGCCTACTACTACTACTACAAAAAGTCAACAAAGTTAACAGGTACCTGGGAAGAAGTGTCTTCAAAGTCTAAAACGAGTTTAGGTTAGAGTATGCAAAAACTGCAAATCAGAAGTCAGGGAATTCTATAGAGAAACGGGCAAAGCATCTGAATGGGCAACTTAACGGAAGAACCCTGAAAGGCTAACAAAACGGATGCTCATTAACACCAGGCACCAGAAAATGCAAGTTAAATTAGGTACTAGTTTATGACTATCAGATGGGCAGAAATCGGGAGACGGGTAACTCCGACCGTTGGCAGGAGCGTGGGGAACCGGAGCAGTCGTGTCCTCCCCGGGCGCCGTGCGCTGCAGCTGTTCCCGCGCGTGTGCGCCGGCTCCCGGGAAATTAGGATCATGAGTGTGTCCTGCTCAGCCCGAGCGCGCCCTAGAGAGACGGGCACGGACGGGGGCTCGCAGGGAGTGCCGCGTGGCGTCCACTTCAGCGCAGCCGGGCCGCTGTTGAGTGAAAGAAACGGGGTGGGCTGTGTTTTGGGGCTCCGTTATGTAAATAAAAACACATGCAAGAAATCCGATAAGGATCTGGCATCCAGAATATGGAAAGAACTACAACTCAACAAAAGGACAAATAACCCAATTTAAAAATTGGCAAAGGACTTGAATAGACATTTCCCCCAAAGCAGATGTGCAGGCCGGGCGCGGTGGCTCTCGCCCCTAATCCTAGCTTTCGGGGAGGCCGAGGCGGGAGGATCGCTGCAGCTCAGGGGTTCAACACCAGCCTGAGCACAGTGAGACCCCGTCTCTTATCCCTAGAAACAAGAAACAAAAGACAAAAAAAAATTACAGAAAACCAAAGCAGATGTGCAAATGGTCAACAGGAGATAAAAAGACGCTCGACGTCGCTAATCATTCGGGACATGCACATCACAGCCACAACGAAGGCCGTAAAAACAGACAAAAATGGAAAATGGTCAGTGCCAGCGAGGATGAGCGGCCACAGAGGCCCCCGGGTGCTGGGACCGCAATGCGCTCGGCGCCGTGGAACATGATTTGGCGATTAGTTAACGGAACCGAGTTGCGGCAGGGTCCGGGAATTCCACTCCCGGGTGACACGCCCCAGACCGAAAGCAGTTACCCAGACACACCTGCACACCGGTGCATAGCAACACCATCTCAATGGCCAAAAGGTGGACGCGCCCAAGCGTCCGCCAGCTGAAGGGTGGACAGAACGCGGCGGATCCGCGCAATGGCACGTGCCCTCGCGCCTCCACACGGCCGGCCTTGGAACACGCCCAGCCCCGAGGCCACACGTGCAGCACACGCAACGCAGGACTCCGGCTACGTGTAATGCCCGGGACAGGCCGGTCCTGAGGGGCAGGAAATAGATCAGGGGCTGGAGGGAAGGGGACGGGCAGTGACCGCTTACTGGGTGCGGAGTTTCTGTTCGGGGCGGTGAAGAAGTTCTGGAACTGGATGGGGGTGGTGGTCACACAACATTGTGAATATACTTAAGACCACTGAATTACACAGTTAAAATGTTTAAGATGATGAATTTTATGTTATGCAGTTTTTTTTTTGAGACAAAGGCTCACTTGGTCACTTGGGCTGGAGTGTAGTGGTGTCATCGTAGCTCACTGGAACCTCACACTCCTGGGCTCAAGCGATCCTCCCACCTGGGCCTCTTGAGTAGCTGGGACTACAGGCATTCGCCACCACGCCCGGCTAATTTTTTTAGTTTTAGTAGAGATGGGGGTCTCGCTCTTGCTCAGGCTGGTCTCGAACTCCTGACCTCAAGCGATCCTCCCACCTTGGCTTCCCAGAGTGCTGGGACTACAGGGCGCCCTGCCGAATCCCTTTAGCCTCTAGGCTGCCCCTTCTCTGCCTCCTTGCAGGTCACTTGCCAAAGGCAGTTCATTGTGTGTTCATTCAGCTACCCTGAACCTCACAGGTGGCACCCTGGGGTGTGCTTTGACGTGTCCCCAGCCCTTTGTATTTCCTACACACCTACAGATGGACCTTGCCTTAAATGTCTAAGCTGGTCCTTTGAATCCACCTCAGGTTCCTTTTTGTTTTAGCAGGTGAAGTTTTATTTTGTTTTTTTGTTTTGTTTTGAGACAGACTCTTGCTTTGTTGCCCAGGCTAGAGTGAGTGCCTTGGCGTCAGCCAAGCTCACAGCAACCTCAAACTCCTGGGCTCAAGTGATCCTCCTGCCTCGGGCCCCTGAGTAGCTGGTACTACAGGCATGCGCCACCATGCCCGGCTAATTTTCTCTATATACTTTTTTTTTTTTTTTTTTTTTGAGACAGAGTCTCACTTTGTTGCCCAGGCTAGAGTGAGTGCCATGGCGTCAGCCTAGCTCACAGCAACCTCAAACTCCTGGGCTCAAGCAATCCTGCTCCCTCAGCCTCCCAAGTAGCTGGGACTACAGGCATGTGCCACCATGCCTGGCTAATTTTTTCTATATATATTAGTTGGCCAATTAATTTCTTTCTATTTATAGTAGAGATGGGGTCTCGCTCTTGCTCAGGCTGGTCTC
>VSMD01113631.1:0-27701 GCA_008750895.1 Mirza zaza
TTTTTTCCTTTAGTACAAAAAAGTAAACTCTCTTTGTTATATCAACATTACCACAGGCCAGGCGCGGTGGCTCACGCCTGTAATCCTAGCTCTCTGGGAGGCCGAGGTGGGCGGATCGTTTGAGCTCAGGAGTTCGAGACCAGCCTGAGCAAGAGTGAGACCCCATCTCTACTATAAATAGAAAGAAATTAATTGGCCAACTAATATATATAGAAAAAATTAGCCGGGCATGGTGGCACATGCCTGTAGTCCCAGCTACTTGGGAGGCTGAGGCAGCAGGATGGCTTGAGCCCAGGAGTTTGAGGTTGCTGTGAGCGAGGCTGACGCCACGGCACTCACTCTAGCCTGGGCAATAAAGTGAGACTCTGTCTCAAAAAAAAAAAAAAAAAAACATTACCACAGTACAACTAGAAGCCATGTAATTTTATTTTACATAAATCTTGGCAGGAATTACCTTGGTGCTTTTGTCTTGGCTAAGTACCAGGTGCATTTGTACTGGATGTCTACCAACTGCTCTTTTTATTTTAAAACTTTACATGTATCCTATATAATTGATTTTCTTACCTATCTAATTACCCTTGATGATATTATAATTCTTTTAAATAATTAAATGGGCTATGGCTAATTTTAATACTGATAACAAAATTTTAACTTGATTTTGCAATTTTAATATTGGCAATGTGATACTTGGAATGTAAATGAATTTAGCTCACATTCCAAGTGCTTCATTTTGTGACACTTATATTGAATAATAAAGTGTTCAATATAATACAACATTTATAAATTCAGTCCTTTAATGAAAATGGGCCATATATTGATTAGTTTATGGGCAGAGTTTAATTTTTGAGATACAATATTTAAAGCTGAAGATTAAATTTTATATTTTAGTTCATGAAGAAATCCATTCTATTATTTTATACCTTATTTTATCTTAATCTGATAACCAGAATTAAATGTTTTCATTTTGGTTTTCTTTGTTGCCTAATATGAAATCTAATGACATCTTGGAAGTGGAATTTTATTTTCATTTCTCGATGTGTTTCTCTTATATTCCCTGTTTGTTTTAGCAATACTCAAATATTTTTGTCGTATTTAAAAATAACCCTTTAATTGGATAAGTTTCATTTATTACAACATTTTCTCCAATTCAAGTTTACTTGAAATACATGAACTCAATCCATTTTCTTTACATAATTTTAAACTAAATGGAATTTAGACAACTTTCTTTATCAAAGCAGGCAATAATGACCAGAAGAATCACTTTGTATATTTTGGCAAAAGTTCCTTGTGCCCTCCACCCCTTCCCTTTATAAAATATTAACACAATGTGTGTAATTTTTTCCTTTAGAAGCAAGTTGCCACTTGACAATTTTTTCCAATAATTTCTACTGTGTGTCTCAGGATTTTAAGTTCCTAAGACAAGTTGAAGATATTTTGTGAAATTGGGAAAGTCACAATCTATATTCTAATCTGTTTTTCTCATCAGTAAAATGGTGATAATTATCACCTTGCTTAATAGAGTTTTTGTGAGGTTCAAATGAGGTAATATACACAAGGGCCTGGAAAATATGTGGAACAATATGCAAATATATGGACTGATGCTGTTCTCGTCATTGCTATTGTTGATATTATTATTTATGCCCAATATGGGAAAGGAAAGTAACTTTCCTAGAAAATGATACTATCTAGTTTTTCCCATGCGTCATAGTGGAATATTTCAACATATAATAATGTATAAAGATTTTGAACTTCCTATATAACATCATATTGGTTACAAGATTCTTAGAGCATGAGGTCAACAAAAAGAGGGAGACATCATAAGAGGAACAGGTTTAGAAAAGAACCAGGTTAGGACTTCAGCATCTGGAGCCAGTGGGGAAAGACAGAAAGCTAGTTAAGGACAGAATGGGAAAAGAACCCAACTGTGGGGTTGTTCCCTACAGACGAGCCAGGCAATCAACTGCAGTACAGTAGCCACAGGCAAACGACTCTTAAGAAGACTAATGAATGGATCATAGCAAGAAGAATCTAGGTCACAAGTGGTATTTAAAGTTGGAAACGTGGTCCTATTATGGTTCTAGACCATTAGTCTATATAAAATAGGACACCTCCAAAGTCTTTCTCTTGCCCATGCTTTACTATAGATTCAGGGATCATCTATCTCCTCCCGGGAAGGTTTCCCTAATCACCATTCAGACTACATTCAAGCCATTTTTTGGTGCATCTATACTTTGCGCTGATCTACAACAATAAACATTCAGCCATCTATTAGACAGATATAATATTTATTAAGTACCTATTCTCTACCAGGCGTTGTACTAGGAATGAGAGATAAAATAGTGAACAAAAACAGAGTCTCTGCCCTCATGGAGCTTACATTCTAATGAGGGGAGAGGGCTACAGACAATAAAAAATAAATAGGTAACAACTCTGGGTGGCCTCGGTGGATGGATCGTTTGAGCTCAGGAATTCGAGACCAGCCTGAGCAAGAGTGAGACCCCATCTCTACTAAAAATAGAAAGAAATTAGCTGGACAACTAAAAATATATAGGAAAAAAAATTAGCTGGGCATGGTGGTGCATGCCTGTAGTCCCAGCTACTTTGAAGGCTGAGGCGGGAGGATCACTTGAGCCCAGGAGTTTGAGGTTGCTGTGAGCTAGACTGACGCCACAGCACTCTAGCCCGGACAACAGAGCAAGACACTGTCTCAAAAAAATAAAAAAATTAAATAAACAGGTAAATATAAAGTATGTCATGGTGATAAGCACTTTAGTGGGAATAATGCAGGACAATGAAGATAAGAGAGTTGGGAGGAATTGCTATTTTTTATATATCATACTTTTATTTAATCTTCTTTTCAAAGTTAACTTTACCTTTGTTAATAAATGTTCTTCTAAAATATTATTTTACATTTGCATATATGTTCCCTTATATGGAGGCATGTACCATGCCTATATAACTATTCCCTTATTGCTGTTGGGCATTTAGCTTTTTTCTCTATTATGAACAATATTGAGAAGAATATACTTATAGTTATCTTAAGGGGCACATCCTTGATTGTTTCCATAGGGTAAATTTCTAGAAATGGAAGTATTGTGATTCCGCTGTTGCCCTGCTGGGCAAGTCTCAACCATCTCTAATCCTTTGGACACTGGCATTCATACTGAGAACCACTTTCTGTAGGAGTCAGTGCCAGAGCCTGGTTGCTCCTCCTGATCCTGGACCGCCCCAACATTCACTGTTCTCTTTCTTTTCCCAATGACTCAGAAAAGGACCAACAAACTTAGTGGTAGAAGCCATGTAGATTATGATATCACCAGATGAAACTCCTCAATATTTAAGAAGGCTTTGCCTGAAGTGCTTTAAAGCCTAAAATTTCTACTGCAGGTATGGATAGTGTCAACCTTTAAGCTGACTGTAAAAGGCTTCCACTTTGCTTCAGCTCTATATTTGTCTCCATGCAAAGCAAAACTGTGCAGAAGAAATGTAGGGGATTCAGAGCATCTCAGTACATGAAGGGTCTATTTGCCCCCCAAATCTCAGAGAAATGGTTAGAAAATGGTGTGCAGATTAAATAATAAAATATTTAGTTTGTTTGTTTATTGGCTGTTTTTATTTTTTTATTATTATTTCTTTTTTTAAATTTCCCTCACCAACCCTGGTCTATATTGGCCATTTTTTATTTTTTTTTTTTATTTATTTATTTTTTTAGAGATGGGGTCTCGCTCTTGCTCAGGCTGGTCTCGAACTCCTGAGCTCAAACGATCCGCCCACCTCGGCCTCCCAGAGAGCTAGGATTACAGGCTTGAGCCACCGCGCCCGGCCTATATTGGCCATTTTTAAAGAACAAAACAATTTGATGGTTAAAAAGGATCAAGCTAATGATTAGAATAGTTTGAGGGCAGAGAAAGGTTTTGTGTTTTTCAATTTATCCATGACTTTACTTCCTCTTATAAGCACAAATGATTACAAATTGTCTCCAAATAAACTATTTTTCTATCTGTTTGAAGTGCCTCTAACTTAAGACTTTGGGGAACTAACAGTCATGCTAGCATAAAAGAATACTGACAAGGAAATTAAAAGACCAGTCAAGTGAAAATATTTAATTATTAATTAGATTTTAAACATATGAACCCCATTGCATAGACAAGTTCATTTTAATCAATTCAATCTTAAGAACTAGAACTTAGGCCGGGCCTGGTGGCTCACGCCTATAATCCTAGCACTCTGTAATCCCACCACTCCAAGGTGGGCAGATTGCTCAAGGTCAGGAGTTCGAAACCAGTCTCAGCAAGAGCAAGACCCCATCTCTACTAAAAATAGAAAGAAAATTAATTGGGCAATAAAATATATAGGAAAAAAATTAGCCGGTCATGGTGGCACATGCCTGTAGTCCCAGCTACTCGGGAGGCTGAGGCAGGAGGATCCTTGAGCCCAGGAGTTTGAGGTTGCTGTGAGCTAGGCTGACGCCACTCAAGCCTGGGCAACAGAGCCAGACTCTGCACTCAAGCCTGGGCAACAGAGCCAGACTCTGCACTCAAGCCTGGGCAACAGAGCCAGACTCTGTCTCAAAAAAAAAAAAAAGAACTAGAACTTACAAAGTTAGACCAAAAATACAAGACATTCCAGCCACACAAACCTTAGTACCCTACATGAAATAAGTCTACCTTAGAAAAACATATTTAATATTTGTGATCTGGCTTTTCAGCAAATATTACCACCTTTTTCTTTTTCTTATTTGAATGAATGAATACACAAAGCTACCCATCTTCAGCTGGTTTTCTCAAAGTGAGAATGGGCAAATCAGAAGCCACACAGATGTGACTTTCCTGCTGTTTGCATTGCTTCTCCCTTCATCACTGCTTTCGTCAAGGAACATTCTTCAAACAACCAGCCCGTGCTGTGCACCACGAGTTCACATTTTCACTCTCAACCTCCCAGATTGAGAACAAAAGGTACTGGCTCATGAGTTATCTTGTGAGCATCTTTTACCATTTTCCTACTCTCATAGATATACAAAGGAAATAACTCTAATAGGGATGTGAGATTTACCCTACCTGGAAAACAATATACTACACAGCGTGAGTAAAGCCAATAGGTATAACAGCTCTTCCTAGAGATGATAAGTGGTTTCTTTCCACCTATAAATCATAGGTCACACTATCCAATCTCCTCTATTCCTTGAATGATGGATTTCACAGGGTGTTGTCCGTCATATAATCTATATACTAGTAGTTCTTTCACTTTCACCTGAAAACGGAGTTGGCAAGGCCATCTAAATTTGGTTTTGAGAAAAGTGGACATAGAAAACATGCTGAGAGAATCAAGTTGCTGCATTTACATTAGTTGGGAAGCATTTAAGAGTCTGTTTTAAAGTAATTGCCATATACTCACTCTAACCTAGATCAGATGTGACAGGTTTCTGTTGAAGGCAAGACAGACCAAGCTGGAGATGACCAAGGATCAGGAGACAAGACTAATTCATAAGTTAAAAAAAGATTTGCTGTACCCTGGCTGTTGGGTCAGCTCAGGCACTGGGGATATACTAACACATGAAATTGTTAAAGTCTATCGCTTATGTAACATATACTCCAAAGATTCTGGGAGGTTGATATTTTTTTGATGGTATGATTGGCTCCATGCCTGGGGGTCCTCTAAACTTTACTGCTGGAACCACATAACCCCTATTTATATTAGCCTCACCTCAGATATTCAGATAAAGTTGTCTAAGTAGCTCAAGGCTCAGGAATCTCAACAGCAAGCCACAGAAAGTAATGCAGATAGAGAGGGAGGTGGGGCGGGGCCGCGCCCGGGGCATGCCGGGTAGCGCGCGGGGTGCCGGGAACGGGGCACAGCGTGTCAGCGCCGGCGCATCGAGGGGAGAGGCAGCCGCCGAGATGGACGTGTTCTTCATGATCCGGCGCCACAAGACCACCATCTTCACCGACGCCAAGGAGTCGAGCACCGTGTTCGAGCTAAAGCGCATCGTCGAGGGCATCCTCAAGCGGCCGCCCGACGAGCAGCGGCTGCACAAGGACGATCAGCTCCTGGATGATGGCAAGACACTGGGCGAGTGTGGCTTCACCAGCCAAACGGCAAGGCCACAGGCCCCAGCCACAATGGGGCTGGCCTTCAGGGCAGATGATGCCTTCGAAGCCCTACGCATCGAGCCCTTCTCCAGCCCGCCAGAGCTGCCAGACGTGATGAAGCCTCAGGACTCAGGAAGCAGCGCCAATGAACAAGCCGTGCAGTGAGGGCCCCTGGCCTGCCCCCAAAAGGCCCATTTCCCCCCCAATAAAAGAGATTTGGGTGTCAAAAAAAAAAAAGAAAGTAATGCAGATAGAGAGGTAGTTTCAGGAAGAGCCAGTGAATGATAATACACTCCAAAGATCCCAAATATATTCCAAAGAATAGATAAAATCTCTGAAGGTAGAAGAAGTATAACATTAGGAAATTATAAATTAGGAATTATATCCTGCTGTTAGTATTAGAGACCTGAAAAATATTGGCTTACATGAGATTTTTTTTTTCAATAATTAAAAATCTAGCAGTTTTTACACCAGGGATGGTATGGCAGATCTCGGTGTCATCAAAGAACCTTATTATCTTCATTTGTCATCCCTCGGGTGTGTGACCCTCATCCTGAAGGTTACATAATGGTCACTGAAACTCCAACTGCTACGTCTGCTTTCATAGAGGAAGAAAAGACGAAATGGGGAAGGACACAGTAAACCGTTTAAAAGAAACTTCCACGAAGTCCTGACTACTTCTGCTTACATGTCTGCTTTTAGCACTCCTTTCTGTCATGGAGACCATGACATATAATTTTCTATCTTGACACATTGCCATCCCCAAATGAGTAGAAATTCTGTTTGTGAGAATGAAAGAGAGAACAGACATTGAGAAGGCAACTGGCAGCATCTGTAACAGTCTAACGCAGTATTCGGTGGGAGATCTTCCATTTGGTGATTCAAGGACCCAGGTTCTTTCCATCTGAAAAGCTATTTTCAACACATGGTTTCAGTGGACACGACAGAAGGGAAAAGATAGGGTAGAGAGGACACTACTTGCTTCTTAACCAAGTTATCACTCAGTGACATACCTCACTTTTGCTCACACCTACATGCAAAAAAGAGATTGGGTATACTCCGGCTGGTCGTACACTTCCTACAGTGAGGAAGGGGGAACTTTAATATGTGGTGGATAGCTAGTCATATCCGCTACAGTGGTCGGCATCAGGTAGATTGGGCAAGAGAAATAGGAACCCAGCCATAGATACAGGTTCAAAGAGCAGAATACTATTCCATGAAAGGACCAGTGGAGTGATTTCACGCCTTGGCTGCACATTAGAATTTTTAGACACATCAGAGCTTTCAACAAGTATTAATGCCCAGGCCCAAGCCAAATGTGGTGGAAATAGGCAGCAGCACTTTTTAAAGTCCTCCCAAGTGATTCTAGTGTTCAGGCAGAGCTGAGAACCATCTTCCTAAAAGGAAAGAGCTGGACCTCAAACCCAGAATAATTGAATGCTGGACAAAGATTGACAATAGAGAATTAATCTCATATACAAATTCATGGAACTGTGCAGCAAAACAAACTTGCTATTTAATTCTGATACCCTGAGCCTTGAGTTACTTAGACAACTTTATCTGAATATCTGAGGTGAGGCTAATATAAATAGGGGTTATGTGGTCCCAGCAGTAAAGTTTAGAGGACCCACAGGCACGGAGCCAATCATGCCCTCAAAAAAATATCAACCTCCCAGAATCTTTGGAGTATATGCTACATAAGTGATAGACTTTAACAATTTCATTTATTAGTATATCTATCCCGAGTACCTGAATAGATTCAAACACAGAGCCAGGGTGCAGCAAATATTTTTTGAACTTATGAACTAAGAAGTATTTATGGAGACTATGTACCATATGTACATTGCCATTCTCTGTACTCAGAATGGTGA
Source organism: Mirza zaza (assembly GCA_008750895.1). Lineage (NCBI taxonomy): Eukaryota > Metazoa > Chordata > Mammalia > Primates > Cheirogaleidae > Mirza > Mirza zaza. The sequence goes on from VSMD01113631.1 coordinate 7,961, forward strand.
TTTTTAAAAAAAAACAAAACATTGAGAGGTATAGAAAATATAAGAATAATAATTGCCCTCATAAAATGAGACAGACAGGCTGGTTGTGGTGGCTCATGCCTATATTTCTAGCACCTTGGGAGGCCGAGGCAGGAGGATCGCTTTGAGGCCAGGAGTTTGAGACCAGCCTGGAGAACATAGCAAGATCCTGCCTCTAAATAATAAATAAATAAATAAATAAATAAATAAAACTAAAATGAGACAGACAGAGAGGGAGACGCAGAGTCAAGATTTAACACATTAAGCAACAGAAATCAGACAAGTGGTTGCCAGCTGCTGGGGATGGGTTAATGGTAAATGAGGGAATTTTGGATGTGATATTAATGTTCTGCATCTTAATTATGGTGCTGTATGCATTTGTCACAACTCATCAAGCTACACACTTAAAATAGGTGCATTTTATTGTATGTAAAGTATACTCTATATTCATTTTCTAATGCTACATAACAAATTATCACAAATTTAGGGGCTTAAAACAGCACTCATTTATCAGCTCACAGTTCTATAAGTCTGGTTACAACATGGCTGAGTTCTCTGCACAGGGTCTCCCCAAATCAAGGTGTCTGGCGAGTTATGTCCTCATCCGGAGCTCAGGATCCTCTTCCTAGCTCACATGGTTGTGGTATAATCCAGTTCCTTGCAACTGTAGAACTGAAGTCCCCATTTCCTTGCCTGCTATGACTCGGGATGCTCTAATCTCCCAGAGTTAATATTCCTTGTTGCGTGCACCCCGCCATCTTTAAATCCAGCAATGGAGAATTTCTTTTGCATTGAATCCATGTCATGCTTCAAATTTTTCTCTCCAGGAAGAACCCAGCTCCTTTGAAGGGTTCACATGATTAGTCAATTACAACAAAAAAATCCCCTTTGCCATAAAATGTGGCATAATTACAGGAGCCATGTCTCACACACTCATGGGCTCCATCCACACTCAAGGGGAGGTGACTACAAAAGGGCAAGGGTCATTGGGGTCATCTTAGAATTCTGCCTACCACATCCTTCAATAATGCTTATTATAAAAGCTGATTAACATATAGAAAATTAAGGAAATTTAATGTTGACCTTTAGCCACTTACTCCCATCGTCATATCTTAAAGCTTATCATCATCCAGAATTGCTTCACTTTTAAAATCTTAAATTGAGACATCCCACTCTCTGACTACAGACTTTTATTTTTCCAGTTCCTTCACTCTGATGCTTCTACTTTCTTTGATCTGTGACCTTGGAGGTCCTCTAGTCCCTTGACCTCCCTCTGCTTTTATATCTACCATCATTCTTCTATTTTCACTTCCTTCCTCATCTAACTTAGACCCCATGAAACATCATTTAACTCTCTTGTTTCTACCCATAATAACTCTTATTACATCGTGTTGTCATTTGTCTATTGCCCCCACTAGACTGCAAATTCTAACGCACAGATTTACACACTGTTATAAGTAAAACCTAAATATTTGCTGAAAGGAGAAATGAATGGTTGAGATCCTAACTATATGTACAAAAGGAATTGGAAGAGGGGAGGAGAAAAGCCCAGTGGGCCGGAGCAACTACAGAAGATTTAATGCAGGTGGTGGAAATTGAATGAATCCTTGAGGACTGAATAGGAATTTAGTAACTTGGAGCTAATTGGGGTCATTCCAGGATGAGGATTAGTACAAACAAAGACTTTCACTAATTTGGGATAAGAATGTGCATGGTGTATAAGGTGGGGCCATTAGGAAACCAAGTGGTTTGGTTGAGCTGGAACAGTGAGCTAGGGGCTAGGAAACCAGGACACACACATATCTGACCAGTAACAGCAAACCTTGAATGGGAGGCACATTCCTAGTGGGAGACATTGTCATAGATGTTAGCAAAGGTGGTAAAAAAAAAAAAAAAAAAAAAAAGAAGTCATGAAGAAAATCTAAAAGTCTAATGAGGAGAGGCTAAAAGCTAGAAAATAGGAAAGGAGTCAACTACTGGGAACTAGCGAGCTCTATCATGAATCTGAGAGTGGGAGTTATTCATCTAATTCTGTTGATTATCTTGCTCAACCGGGACAATTTTTATTAGACCTTCCAACTCTTGGCCTCTTGTTTTAAAAGCTTTGCCTAGCATCTGACACAAAAAGTACATTTCAAAATAAGTCAGCGGTAATATTGGAAAGAGAAAGGAAGGTCCGGTTATGGAGAGTTTCAGAAACATGGAAGGGAAGCTTAGATTTAATGTGGTAGTAAACCAGGTAGATGTCCATTTCTTAACCATGAGAGAGGCAAAACAGAAGCCAGGTTTTAGGAAAATATGTCAAGCTGTGAAATGTGGGGTGAATTATCATAACATGTTTTTCACCCTAATTTTAAATTAATGTTGGGGTCATATTATCATGTATATAACTCAGGAAGAGGTAATTTCTTACATAATATATCCATTTCTTGAAATAAGCCATAAAAAGTCAGCCTTTCATTGTGCTCGCTTTGGCGGCACATATACTAAAATTGGAATGATACAAAGAAGAGTAGCATGGCCCCTGCGCAAGGATGACAAGCAAATTCGTGAAGCGTTCCATATCAAATTTTTTTTATAAAAATGGTCAGCCTTTTCCCTTGTAATTGTATCAAATCCAATATGTACTTTCTTTTACATATAAAAGTTGTATTTTAAAAGTCAGCAAATTTATGTATTAAAATGAGAAAGATATAATACATTCATATTTTCTTATTTTACTTTATTCATAAACATGGTATTATATGTTTTTAATTCAATAAGTTGACCTAAAGTACAACAAATGTAGAAATTAGTAACTTCTTCAAGGCTTTCCAACTGTTCTGAAGGAAAAGATCAAACCATCAGACAAAGATACTTTCTCTGAATGATATAATCACATTTTGTACTATGGGAAAGGAGGTTTGGTAAAGACTTTAAAACTTATCTAATGTAACAGTGGACCCATATTTAAGCATACAGATTCTATAATGGAAATCTGTTGACTTTAATGGATTCTGTAATTGTTTAATTGTGATTTGTTTTTATTTTCCTATTTTCTAATATAACAGTTATAATTTTAAAGGGAATAGATTGACTTCTGAATTGGGCTTTTAAGAATTGGATTCCCAGTGTATTTGTGTTATAAGCTGATGGCAGAAGTTCCTTCTGTTTGGAATACAATAACATATCCAAATTTTAATATTCCAATTATGGTCATTGTTAAATAGTCTCAGTAAAACTGCTTCTAAAACAAAGGCGAATATATCCAAGTCCACAGAACCACACAACTTCCTAGATATAAAATGTAGATAGACATGCTACTTGTCAATAAAAATGGGGCAACTACATTATCAGCAGAGCCAGGTGACAGAAAGGCTGAGCTACTCCTTCAAGCATTAATTTTACTATCATTATAGTTGACACATTTGCTTCTTTTTCATTCTACTGGGATCACATTCCAGTTGTCAGAAGAGTGTCTGTGGGAGGTGGGATTTACCAGCCCTCCCTTAACTACCTCTTATTTCTGACACCAGTGACTGATCACTGGTGAATTCCTTTCAGTTGTCAAGAAATTCTCCCTCTTTGTGCGCGAATGTGTGCGCACGCTTGCACTTACTGATGGCAAAAAGATACATTTCTGGATTTATGACCCAGTGCTAATGCAGATCTCGCTTATTTTGGCAGTGAAAAATAAACGCTAGATAATATTTATTGTACATACTCACGGATTTTCAAAGTCAACATTTGGAAAATTTGTCTAATTCTGTGATTGTCACTCAGCTACTTTTAATTTATGTATAGCAAACACTATACAAAAGAAAGTACTATATTATTTCATGGAAGTTATCAAGGAGCATGTGTTTTGAGTCTCTGTTTACATCATAGTAGTTGTTTTAGAAAAATGATCTACTTTTATATTTATGAGAGATTGATTGCTTTTCAATATTTTATTAGAATGAATGATAAAACATAAGCACACTTGGATTTTCACAATTAAAGAAACTCGAAATTCATCACTAAATATTTTTAAACCCTCAGAAATTTTTTCCCTCAAAATACGTGATGATGAGCTCATTCCAAATGCTTTAGGTTAAATTCCAGTAGAATTTTTATTTTGTAAATTATGTAGAAGCTTATAGATGCTATCTTAGTTTAAGAAATGAATCTTCATAAGTGATTTGTGCTTTTCACATATCCTTACATTTTATTAAATATAATTAAACTATGTTCAAATATGAATGCAATATTAAGACTTAGGATAAGTGACATGCCTTTCTCACTAGCATATTATTCAAATGATATAGAGCTTACTGCTTTTCTGGTCAGAATGATAGATAATGACTTTTTACAAGCTAATTTAAAATTGGATCCTTAATTTTCATTCATTTAATTACAAAGCAGCATTATAAAATCCCTACCAAAATAGTTCGCATAGCAGTCTGCAATGAGGAAGCTTTTATGTGAAAGCACATTGTGTAAGCTTGGTCAGTCGCCAGAAGTGGTAGGATTTTGCTGAGCAAGTCATGGCATTATTAGAGGATGCTGGCATAAACAGAAATGCAGATCAGTAAATGAAATGGAGGGTAGAAAGAAACCAATAAAGATGGTGTATTAAAAAAGTTGAATGTAGCTTATTAGAATACATGTTTAATAGCTCAGTGTGAGTAAAGACCTGAGGAAATAACCTTTCATTTCAGCATAAAAGAAATGTAGTTATAATTTATTCCAACTGTGCTCTTTTACAATAATATAGGATCATTTAGACTTGCCCATGAAAATGATTTTATTGATAAGCTGGCACTAATGATAAATTAACTCTTCATAATGCCAACATGTTGAGTGGTAGAGAACTTACAGAAATGAAGAGGAGATTTTTAAGAAGAGCTATGTCCTCTAGGAGAATAAAATAATAGGTAACCTATACCAGGAAAACTTATCCAGCTTGTAATGGTGGTATTTATAATATCTATTGCAAAACTCAGGCTTCGTAACAGAAATAGCATGGCTGTCAAATTTTCTTTTAAAAAGAGAAAATGAATCCTACTAACAATTTACCCGTTCAAGTAGAATAACGATACTACTTCATTTTCACAAAGAACGTGTGTATTGAGATATTTATAATCAGATAATTTGCATGAAACAGACTTCATGCCTACATAATTGAACACATCATAGGGCACCTATGTTAGTCATAGCAATGATGGGAAGAGAGATGGCTGGGGATTCCAGATCTTTGAATCTTCACATTCCATCACGCTGCTTGCTCCTGTGCGAGGTTCCTAAGGAGTATGTATTGCACAGAGGAGACACTGGACAAATGCACACTGCATTCCAGCTAGAGCTATGGCCTCAAATCTGTGGCCTCTATGTAGTCTCAGGTTAAATTGGGCTGGACTACATATGAATGAAGATGGCTCTTTATTTTTTTTTATTTTTTTATTTTAGCGTATTATGGGGGTACAAGTGTTAAGGTTACATATATTGCCCATGCCCACCTCCCCCCTCGAGTAAGAGCTTCAAGCGTGTCCATCCCCCAAACGTTGCACATCTTACTCATTGTGGTTGTGTATACCCCTCCCCTCCACCCCCCTCCCACCCTCCCGACACCCAATAAATGTTACTCCTATATGTCCACTTAGGTGTTGATCCATTAATACCAATTTGCTGGTGAGTACATGTGGTGCTGGTTTTTCCATTCTTGAGATACTTCACTTAGTAGAATGGGTTCCAGCCCTATCCAGGAAAATACAAGAGGTGCTAGATCACCATTGTTTCTTAAAGCTGAGTAGTACTCCATGGTATACATATACCACATTTTATTAATCCACTCATGTATTGATGGGCACTTGGGTTGTTTCCACAGCTTTGCAACTGTGAATTGTGCTGCTATAAACATTCGAGTGCAGGTGTCTTTTTCATAAAGTGACTTTTGATCTTTTGGATAGATGCCTAGTAGTGGAATTGCTGGATCAAATGGTAGATCTACTTGTATCGCTTTGAGGTAAAGATGGCTCTTTATATACCCAACCTCCATCCTAGCCTAGGGCCCAACGAGAATTAAAAAGAGTGACATCTTAGCCTTTTTTTATGTGACCATTCCTTTGTCTTGATCCCTCCCTTCCCTCTACCCTCAGGTCTTGCACTCTGACAGTGAGAGGACAAAGAGAAAATCTTCCCTGAACAACCGAGAGTAGAACTTGCTTAAACTACCTCCTGTGCCCCAGACACTAATCTTATGTTTACTTGGCTTTACCAAAAAAAAAAAAAAAAGAGTGTGAGGGGTTTCTCAATATGGAGAGAGCTTCGGTTGAGATGGCAATCAGTTTTGAGAAATCAGAAAAGATACTGGATCAGGACAGAAACAAGGAAAAAGGAATCAGAGTAAAAGCCAGTTCATAAGCCAGGATTCAGGGAAGAATAAACACAAATCAAATGGCCACTTTATTTCTCCTGCTTTGAGTTTGTTGAGCTTCTGGGATGCGTGCATGCGTAGTTGCTGTCAAATTTGGAAAACATTTAGCCATCATTTCTTTAAGTATATTTTTCTCCTTTCAGTCTTTTATGACTCCAGTTGCAAACATGTTAGACTAGATATGGTCACTACTTGATATGGTCACTGAAACTCCTCACACTTTTTTAGTCTTTTTTTTTCCATTCTGTGCTTCAGTTTGCAGTTTTTATTGCTGTGTCTTCAAGTTCACTGGTCTTTTCTTCTTCAATATCTAATGCTGTTAATCCCATCCGATGAAATTTTCTTCTCAGATATTGCATATTTTATTACTATAAGTTCCATTTAGTCTCTTTTACATCTTTCATTTTTCTTCTCATTATTTTCTTGGTTTCTTTAACCTTCTTAAGTGTATGGAATATATATAACATAGCTGTTTTAATGTCCTTGATAATTTAACAAAAACAAGAATAACTCTAACAAGTGTTGTCTAACTATTCCCTACTTTTAGTCCTAATAATTTAATGTTTGCAAATTGCATCATCTCTCATTTCAGGGTCTGTTTTTTTTTTCTGCTTATGGGTCACATTTTCCTGCTACTTCACATGTCTAGTAATTTTACTGGATGGCAGACACTGTAAATTTTATGTTGTGGACCACTAGATTTTATAGTATTCTTTTAAAGAGCATAGAGCTTTATTCTGTCAGACAGTTAAGTAAAATGAAGATCATCTTAATATTTTTGAAGTTTGTATTTAAGCTTGTTTTAGCCCCAGTACTGAAGTACAATCCTCTGAAATCTCTACTGAATGCCCTGGATATTCAACAATGTCTCTCCTCCTGGCCAGTAGGAATAAAAATGATTTCCAGCCCTGTGTGAACTCTTCTTGAAACTTTGGCTTACAGCTTCCTAGTAACTGTTCTTTCCCTAGTGGTTGTTCTTTGCCCAACCTAATGAAGTTTTACCTTACATATATACAAATTAATTTGAGCCAAAGACTTGAGACTCTGGTATAGATTTCTGGAGCCGTTTCTCTATGTAGCTCCTTCTTCTCCAGCACTCTCCCTCACAAATTCTAGTTGCCCTGGCCTCCCTTAATTCTGATCTCTATCTCTTCAATTCAGAAAGTGTCTCTACCAAAAAGTCCAGGTGATTGTAGGGCTCCCCTCATTTATTTCCCTCCTCTCAGGGGTCAAAATCTTGTACAGCCTGTTGCCCAATGTCTGAAAAGAGTTGTTTCATATATTTTGTGCATCTTTCTAGTTATTTATGGCAAGAAAGCAAATACCATAGGAGATATTCTTTGTGGATGGAAGTAGAAGTCCCCAAAATGACCACAGTAAAAACATATAAGAAAAATATAGCCACAGACATACAGGGCAGATTAAGGAGCTAAGAGACTTGTGCTGATATATATTTGGTAAACGTGTTTAGAAGTACATAATTATTTCCACTGAAACCTGGTTGGTTTTAAAAATGTCTTGACCCCAAGTGATTGGGCATTCTATATGCACTGACATTAATAAATAATTGCTGTAGACATTAAGTGCTTCTGAAGGAATGCCTAATTTATTCTCCTTGTCAACAAGTCAGATAAAATGCAGCATTTGCATTATCTAGTAGATTTGTCTGCTCTTTATGAGAGAGGTCTTTTTATTATAAAAGTAATGCATGTTTATTATAAAAAATTCAGGCCGGGCACAGTGGCTCACGCCTGTAATCCTAGCACTCTGGGAGACTGAGGCGGGCAGATCGCTCAAGGTCAGGAGTTCGAAACCAGCCTGAGCAAGAGTGAGACCCCCCATCTCTACTAAAAATAGAAAGAAATTAATTGCCCAACTAAAAATATATAGAAAAAATTAGCTGGGCATGATGGCACATGCCTGTAGTCCCAGCTACTCAGGAGGCTAAGGCAGGAGGATCGTTCAAGCCCAGGAGTTTGAGGTTGCTGTGAGCTAGGTTGACTCCATGGCGCTCTAGCCCAGGGCAACAGAGTGAGACTGTCTCAAAAAAAAATTCAAATAATACAGAAATATATAAAACAGTCAAAATGAAATCTCCTCACTTTATCTCATTCACTGTTAGCAGTTTGATGTATACATCTCTATCTCTATCTATCATCTATCTATCTCTATATCACAAAAGTAGATTTCTCCACCACTCACTATCCAATCTCACTGAAGAAAAAGCAACGGGACTTTCTCTACTATATCACTGAAGGAGCTCAGGAAATTTTAACCCAAAATATGACTCCTTGGTACAAACAACATTTTTAATTAAAGGCCATTCAAGATCAAAAAGTGTTGGAGAGAGATTTCCCTCTGTATAAACTGGACTGACTGATCAAAATATCAAAGGGGCAATTACCTTCCCTTCCTCTCCCTGTTATCTCAATATATTGTAGGAAAGAAGCTCAAGAATGCAACTAAACCTGGCACAAATCATTTAAATATAATATATCTGTCTCTCAGGTTAATTTAATCTGTAAAGAGACTCATTTACAAGTTGATCTGTTTCCCCCATCCATTTCTCCTCCCTAACTCTGTTTGTTGCCCCTAAACAAAATTGCCTGTATTCCTCATCTTCCCCTCCTCTCCAAAAGGACAGGTATATAAAAATATCTGAACTTCTTTGGGATATTGGGTAATCACTCTTTGAATCTCCCCATGCGAACAGTAAATAAACCTTCCTTTTACTCATCTGCCTTAATTGTGAGGTGATCTTTCAGTGAACTTTCAAGGGAAAAGGGGAAATTTTCCCCCACCCCTACATTAGCATCACCTTTGTGTTTGGGGGGACTTACCAGAATCTTGAGCTATATTGGAAAGGAAAGCTATTCACAAAGAGTAGTTTGAATGGGACCCAGAAAAGCTCAAGGCCTACTTCTGCTAGATGAGGAGCAGTAGGACGACAGGCAGATCTTTTTTTTTTTTTTTGAGACAGAGTCTCACTTTGTTGCCCAGGCTAGAGTGAGTACCCTGGCGTTAGCCTAGCTCACAGCAACCTCAAATTCGTGGGCTCAAGCAATCCTGCTGCCTCAGCCTCCCAAGTAGCTGGAACTACAGGCATGTGCCACCATGCCCGGCTAATTTTTTCTATATATATTAGTTGGCCAATTAAATTCTTTCTATTTATAGTAGAGACAGGGTATCACTCTTGCTCAGGCTGTTTTCGAACTCCTGACCTCGACCAATCCACCCGCCTCGGCCTCCCAGAGTGCTAGGATTACAGGCGTGAGCCACCACACCCGGCCAACAGGCAGATCTTAAAGCAAAATTTTGTCTCACACATAAAGATGACATAGTGATGGTCTTTGGCATAGTCATGTACCTTCCTGACTAGTGATGAATGTTTGCTGGTATTGATTTCGGCTTTCATTTGGCTCCCTGACAGTGGTCATCAATAGAGTACTGGTTTTCCTCAATGCCAATTCCTTCCTATCATCCGTATTTCCCTAGGTCCAACCTTTCTCTCTCTCTAGCTTATGATCACCTCTGAGTACTGGTCCATTACCCTCCCCCCAAACACACACACACATACTCCCTCCTGCCCAAGTGACTCTAATGTAATCTCTTCTCAGCACTGGGAGTGGAGTGGGTAGACAGGGTCTTTTCTCCTTCTATTTCCTTTGCAAACTTTGTGTCATCATGAACTCTATGTTCTGCTTTCCAGAAGGCCTTCCCTTTTGTTTCTCTGCAGACTCGTCTGAACCACAGGAAGACAGGGGTCTTAAGCACAGCCTACATCATGCCATTGGCACAGTCTGTTGAGCACACTGCTGGAATTGCTACCATTAGATATTGGATATTGTGCTCAACATCCACTGTCAGAAGAAGGAAGTCTTCCCTGTTTCTGCTTCTCTGTTTTAGATTCCAAGCCCCTGATCAGAGAATCTGATGGATTTAACCTAGGTCATGTTGTTCCAGCAGGTGTGAACAGCTCTAGGCTGAAGAAAAACCCGAGCAGCACACGGAGAGTTGGAGAGTCAGCTTTATTTCGCCGGCAGGCTCAGAGAGGCATATCTGCCACCAAACTCTGAGCGCCCCTTTTTCGTTTTTTCTTTTAGTTTTATACCTTTTTGGGGGTTACAGTTAGCCAATGGCAAGTTTTCACAAAAGTCACCACATTTACATAGTAGTCAGCCAATCAGAAGTATGTCCCAAAAGTTACTTCATTTACATAGTAGTCAGCCAATCAGAAGTATGTCCCAAAAGTTACTTCATTTACATAGTAGTCAGCCAATCAGAAGTATGTCCCAAAAGTTACTTCATTTACATGGTAGCCAACCAATCAGAAGTATGACCCAAAATCACCTCATCAGCTGTGAGTATTAGTAGCTGCTCAATTTAGGAGCAGGATAAGCGAAACAGGCAGGTTTTCACCCTAACAATGTACCTATATCCTAGGGTTTGAGGTGAAGATAGTGAGTATCTGGTCTTTTTATTTCCTGTAGTAGAAGGCAAGCTCTGTCTTCTCCCCTGCTCACACTGTGGGGAATTCCTCAAATATAAAAAAGAGGTTCAGATGCTGGACAGCCACAAAATATACTCAAGAAACCCTCCAAAGAAAATGAAAACTAAAATCCACTTCAGATGATTGTAATCATTTTGATGATCTTGAGTAGACTATATTGTACAGAAATTTGTCTGTAAACCTGCAAAGGCCAAGAGAATTTCCCGGGAGAAATTCTTGGATACTTATGTGTTGTTTTTGGTTTTGTTTTGTTTTGTTTAGTTTTATCTCTGGTTATTGCTCTTCACAAATTGTCTATAATTTTTTTCTTAAAAATTATTTTCTAAATGTACAAAAATAAAACACAAACACATAAAGTAAAATGCCAACTATTTCAATAGAGAGCAAAAAAGTGACAGTTTCTCTTATCCTTTCCCTGACTTTCAACAACCATTCTCTACACATTTACATAGAGAATATGTATGTACAAATGCTAAATATAGTTTTGTCTTTCCACAAAAGCATTGTCCTAAACATATTACTCTAATTTCTTTTCACTTAATAACATAGCAAAGTCATCTTTCTATACTATTGTTACTGAAAGTTTGGCCCTTGTCCCCTAGGCCATGTCAGAAGAGTGAGGACAAGTGGTTTAAGAAGGAAAGAGAAGTTTATTAATTTGCTGGCAAATGAGAAGGATGGCAGACTCTCGTCTTAAAAAAAAAAAAAAAAAAAAAAACTATCATCCTCCTTTCTATAAGCAGAAATACAGAGTTTTTAAAGGGAGTTTTTGGCTCCAGGCTATTGCTGTTGAACTATAGCACCTCCAGTGAAGACAATCTCGTGACCTCTGCCCAAACAATTCCGTTGAGCCATCTCCTGTGGTACAAAGAACAAAGGACATTCCCCTGCCCTTCTGATTACTGGCCTCAGGCAGGGATGCAGGTTTTAATTCCCAAAAAAAGTGAGGGGGTTTCAAACAGACAGCTCGAGTAAAACATTTTTGCTCTTTTGCAGGCTTTTGCATCTGTTACACTATTTTATTACACCATTTTATAGAGAGACATCACATTTTTAAGGGGTTTATGAGGGTCTATTGTATGGATTACCATAATATACTTAGCCAATAGTGTCTTGATGGACATTTAGGTTTCCGATTTCTTGATATTACATATTATAATGCAATGAATATTCTTGTACTCATATTTCCATATTTTTAATCTACTCAATAGTTAGAGGCTAATGATGGTATGCTAAGCTTTTGTAATTCAGTTTCTGTCCAGTTCTCTTTTTAACATCATCATTATATGCTTAATGAATTTTGATGTTACTTTTTTAGTGCATAAAGTTCATGACTAAAATACCTTCATTTTTATTATGTTTTTTAATAAATATAAACTTAACGTGTCCCATTAAACGTTTTTTTCTTAAATTATATTTTATCTGACATCAATATCGACATCAGTTTTCATTTTGTGTGTGATTTTCATACACATAGTCACTCACCAGTTTGTTTTTGTCATTTCTAGATAACCAAGTTTTAGGAGTATCTCCAATAAGCAACATGTGGTTGGGTGGCCCATCGCCTTGTTTCAGTATTAGAATTCTTTTCCTCCACAATCCTGTCTCCCTCTGAGTTGGAAGGGAGGATCAGGTCAATATAATAGCACCATTCTCAAACGAAGTCTGTAAGGAGTAGACATACCACTTCTTGATATTTAAATGTGCTAAAATAAAACACTTTTAAAACCAGTTGGCCAAATAATTGGGGGAAATAACAGTAACACAGATTGAATCTGATCAGGCTTGGTGCTATAATAGCTCCTTTCCTACCCACAGGTGAGGTCACGGATGCCTCACAAAAGGTTGCTGTCTCTGTATTCTGACACATAAAGGTCATATTTCCCAGAACTCTTATCCTACCTCTAAGCATGCTTCCTCCATCTTGGTACCACTAATTGCAGGCACACTGCTTAACCCCTGCATTTTACCTGTCTTCCCTGTTCTTTTGATTAGGTTCTTTATATGGATTCTTTGGTTCTCCATACTAGCTTTATCCTATGACTCCATGCTCTGCAGGCCGTAGGCCAGAACTACCCTTCCCCCATGACTTAGCTTAAAGGAAACTCCTTGGATCTATGATCTTCAATATAAAGATTACCTGAGATAGCAAAATTTCCAAAGTTAATATAAGTATGCAAGAGATTTGAAAAAAAAAATAACCATTTGTCTCTCCTGCTTCCTGATCCAGGTAGGACTAATACTGAGACTATGCCACTAGACCAGAATACAAAAAAGGTCCCTCTACCAACTTGGGACCCAGAACATGAGAGAGTTCATGATCAGCCATTACTCAATACTTACTATTCCTGACTTTCTCCATCTTTTGGATGCTATTTTATAATTTGTGGGCATTTCTGGCTCCATTTATTTATTTATTTATTTATTTATTTATTTATTTATTTATTTTTTGAGACAGAGTCTCGCTTTGTTGCCCAGGCTAGAGTGAGTGCCGTGATGTCAGCCTAGCTCACAGCAACCTCAAACTCCTGGGCTCAAGCAATCCTGCTGCCTCAGCCTCCCAAGTAGCTGGGACTACAGGCATGCGCCACCATGCCCGGCTAATTTTTTCTATATATATTAGTTGGCCAATTAATTTCTTTCTATTTATAGTAGAGACGAGGCCTCGCTCTTGCTCAGGCTGTTTTCGAACTCCTGATCTCGAGCAATCCGCCCGCCTCGGCCTCCCAGAGTGCTAGGATTACAGGCGTGAGCCACCGTGCCCGGCCTTCTGGCTCCTTTTATAAACTGAAAGTACCTGTATTATATCCCCTTCTCTGTTCCACACATGACCTAGTAGAGTGTTTTACAGGTATAGGCACTCAATAATTGTGCAAAATAAAGAATGAAATAATAAAAAAAGTTATGGGAAAAAAGGGAAGAGAACCAATAGTAAGGGGAAAAAGATGACTTCGGAAATTGTGTTTACATAAAATCAGGATGTGATAAATTGAATGAGGATTTGTCTATATTGGTTGCTTTTGGTAGTGATACAAAAATAATTATATTATCTGTATTATTCATAGTTTCTTTAGACGCTACCAGTGAGGCAGTGGGAGGGCAGGTCTAAGAGAATTACAGTAATAACAAAATCCAGTCAATCTCTCAGCCTCCGAAAGCTGACTCTCTGGAATCCAATCCTTCTTCTAACCTCTCCCTTCTGGTTCAAGAGGGTGGGGCATGTTCAAGGCGTGGCTCACATGGTTTATCAATGGCCGGTGATCATTTTCCTCCTCCTTACAGCATTTGTCATCTCTGCCTCTGCTACTCCAAACCTGTTCCCTAGTGGCAACTACTGTTTCTGTAATACCTCTGGATGTAAGCCACGATGTTGTAAGCTTAGTTGCCTTTCCATTCCATTCCAACAGTCATTTCTGCCCTTACTTGTACATTAGTGTGTTCCTAAGCCACAAATAGTACTGCCTTGTGCTTTCAACTTCTTAGGATGACTCTAATGCTAGAGCTTTTTTATTTGACCCACGATTTATCAGAGCCCTACACTACCCTCCTGCCCCTGAGCCGCCAGCACAGCACAGATGCACACGTGCTCTCTTCAACCACCGCCTCCCGTCTAACAAAGACCATTATTTTCTGATCAAATGAGTTTACTTCACCAATATCTCACCTCAAAGTTAGTTCCTTCCTATCTCTTCAACAGAATTCTTGTCTCAAGGAAGGGCTCTTATTCTTCCAAAGCTCAAGGAGAGGTCTTAGTGCTGAAGGCAGATATCAATTTCAACTTGTCGAGTTATTATAGCTCACATCAGAGTCCTCAAGCCCTCTTATAAATAAACCCCTGATGAGTCTGCCCTGCGGGGCATCTAGATATGCCTGGACATGTTTGAATCCACAGTCGGTACTGCCACAACTTAGCTTCTCGTTCTAGGACTCCTGCTACCCTTGAATAGCTTTTATAATTAAAAAATAACAAATAACCTGTGAGAACAAAATGAGAGCAAACATGTGAAAGTGTTTTGCAAATGCAGTGTATTATAATAACTTCCTTATTGTTTGCTTGTTCAGTGGAAATCCATGTCCATGGGGGAACTGAACGCATCAAAAGGGGAAGATTAAAAGATAAAAAGGCAGGAATGATTAACTGAGGGAGAAATCAAGTTGATAAACATATGGAAAGTAATTCAAAATCTATGTGCTAAATAGAATTTCTGCGCACCTATTTGAATGCAAGACGCACTTGTCAAGTGAACAGAGATGAAAGTTGGAAAATGGCCGTGGAGAATACCTGAAAAGTAGTCATCTTTTCAGTTGCATATTTTAGGCAACAGGAACCTAAGTTAAGCTATACAGCATGGAGAATTACAAAGCTTGACTCTACAGGTTAACTATTTGGTTTTAAATTTGAGTCCTACCACTTATGAGCTCTAGATGAATTTTGAAAAATTACTTAATCTCAGTTTCTCATCTATAATAAATTAGAGATATAATGGGCCCATCTCCCTACTGTTTTTTGCAAGTACCCCTGGTATTCATGGTGGATTAGTTTTGGAACCTCCCTCAGATACCAAGATCCATGGATACTCAAGTCCCTGATATTAAATGGTGTAGTATTTGCATATAATTTATGCATATCTTCCCATATATTTTATAATATCTCTAGATTACTTATATACAATGCAAATGCTATGTAAACAGCTGTTATACTGCATTGTTTAGGTAATAATGGCAAGAAAAAAGTCTGTACATGTTCACTACAAATGCAACAATTCTTTTTTTTTTAGAATATTTTCCATCTGCAGTTGGTTGAATCCACAGATGCAGAACTCACAGATGCAGAGAACCGACTGAATTATATGATTCAACGCATATAAAGCACTTACTATTGGGTCAAACACATAGGAAATGCTCAATATGAATAGATTTTGCAATTCATCTACTCATGTCACTGTATTTCATAAAAGCAAATTGTATAGGGCTATAGTTTACCCAAATTTTCACACAAGCAGAAATTTAGGGACTTGTATTTTTCAGTTATATACAATTTGGTGAACGTCAACTGTAATTGATTTGAAAACTACTTTATTTCTTTAGTTTTAAGCACAGCTAGAAAGGAGTCTAGAATATTCAAGTGGCTTAACTCACATTATATGAAACTAGTTCATTTGCACTTTTGCTTACAATATGGGCAAAGGGACACACTATCATAGAACAAGATCAAGAAATAACGGGTGATATTAAAATGATTAAAAATCTCATTTACTCAAAACAACTGCTATAAATGGAGATTACTCTCACAATTGCTATAGAAAACGATTAATATTCATGTGCAGATACAGTTTTATTTACAAATACCAGATAGTTTACAGTGTACTTTGTTTTAAACTACTGCCATAAATGAAAATCACTTTCGTTACCACTATAGAAAGCTGCATTAATAATCGTATGTAGATATAGTTGAAGTTCTGAATATTAGTGAGTGTATTGAATAATTTGTCCTGAAGTATAGCCTTATAAAAGGAAATTACTTTCATAACCATTTGAGCGCTTAATTACTAATCAAACATAGATACAGTTTTAGTTACTAATATTAGAGTTTATTGTGTAATACTTGAAAATAATTGCACTCTAAAAACATTTATTTTCAACAATTCTTGAAAACCAAATGCTTAACATAAACCACAAAATGTTCACCATAACAATACTTTCAAAATGCTGTTTACTAAAACATGAAATTGGAGCAATAATAAAAAAAATGATCATATACACCAGCAATGATTATATTCTCTCCCAAAAAAGCACAAGAGTGGCTCAACAACATTTCCATTGGTCTAAAAGCAGGGCTGTCTGCCAGAGTCCTGACTCATAAGCAGCCTGTTGGCCATATTTAGCCGAGGAGTCTGCAGTTGATTAGCTGTGCTCTGACAATAAATATCCTGTCATTGCCACTAATGAAAATCACTACAGTATAGAGAATTTCTAAGACTATACTATAATTCATGTCAACCAAACTAGAATATGCACATGTGAAAACCTTTAGTATGAAGATCCGGTTTCATGACATATATCCTCATGGAATTTAGTTAAGCTGATATTTAATAGCTGATCCTCGCTGCAGTCAACTGAACCATTTTGAGGCTGATTATCCAGTTTCAGGGTTATCCATGTCCTGCTTTTTCTCCTACCGCTTCCTTTGGCTGACAGCCTTTTGACCATTTCGATGTTCATTAGCACCTGCAAAGGATAACTGAAAGCAGATGAACTCAAACCACTCAATTATGCTTCTCATTAGCAGCTCTACTGAAGGGTTCTGTCCAGGAGGTGGTTGCAACTATTAGGTAAAATTAGTTTTCTGGATCATCCGTGGATGTCAATTATCCACGTTGTTGCTGTCCCTCATGACCCTGCATAATCTGGAGCTGGCCATATAGACATTATTTGCCTTGCCATATGGAGAAAAAGGTGGGTCTTTAATGGGAAAATTAAAGATACTGGCTCTCTTGTCCGCTGTTTCTGTTGAGAATTGTCTCCCTAGTTCCTCTTTTGTGTAGCTAACTAAAAAGCACATGAGGTTCTGTGAGAATGCATCCACACTGATTATTTGTTTAATTATTACTATAATCAGTAAAACCTGGAAAGTAATCTTATGGACATGTGGATGTTTAGTTACATTTCTCACGTTTGAAAAGCTTTGTGTGAGTGTTTTAAATACTCAATTTGGCAACTCATTACTTAGACTAATCTCAATAAGAAATATTGTAGCCAGGGAGTGCCCATAAAAACAATGCTGTTAGACAATTATCCTATGATACATGAATAAGGGTGTGTCTCCAGGGAAAACAAGACTTGAATATTTTTCTAAATCATCAAATACTTTAGCCTATTGTACTCTTTGTTGTTCCATGCATTTAAACACATGTATTATAAAAATATTACGTGTTAAATTTAGAAAATTGGGATAACCATAAAAATTGCCTCTAATCCCATCCGTGACAGCCAAGTTTCCATTTTGTGGTATACACTTGCAGAACTTTTCTGTTCATAAATATATTAACCTAACCACCCTTCAAGTGGGCTCATATGTAATGCTGTTTTCTAACTTGATTTATTTCACTCAATATTTCAGGTAGGTTTTTCTGTGCTTCTACAACATCCTTTGAATTGGCTATATAGTATTCCATTGTATGAGTGTGTTATAATTTATTTAAATATGCTTGATTTAAATATTTAAATTGTTTCTTTCTTTTTTTTTTTTTTTCTGAGACAGAGTCTCACTTTGTTGCCCAGGCTAGAGTGAGTGCCGTGGCATCAGCCTAGCTCACAGCAACCTGGATCTCCTGGGCTCAAGCGATCCTACTGCCTCAGCCTCCCGAGTAGCTGGGACTACAGGCATGCGCCACCATGCCCAGCTAATTTTTTGTATATATATTTTTAGTTGGTCAATTAATTTCTTTCTATTTTTAGTAGAGACGGGGTCTCGCTCAGGCTGGTTTCGAACTCCTGACCTTGAGCAATCCTCCCACCTCAGCCTCCCAGAGTGCTAGGATTACAGGCGTGAGCCACCATGCCCGGTTAATTTTTTTTATTATAACAAAAGCCATGAGAAACACGTTGGGATGTAAACCTTTATACACATTCTTAACATTCTGGATCAAAGGATATGAATGTGTCTCCAAATATTTTTTTACTTAGCAAATGCCCTAATTTTAGCCAATTTGTTAGAAGAGTGAAAACAGCAATATACTCCTTAGGACTTTACACTCAGGAAGTAGTATAACTTGGGGGGATTATAACTTTTTTAGTTTAATGTGGTGCACCTACTTGTCACACTAATCTTGGTTTTGCTAGTGGTTTCCACCTTATACACATATGGATATTTAATATTTACAGTTTACTGATATCTATCAATTTAATAAGACAGCTAGGCACCAAAAATACTTCATCTCCTTTGGTGAATTATCACATTAAAACGCTAAATAGATTTATTTTAATATGCACAAATAATCTACATAATAAAATCAGTTGCATCTTTGATATATATTCTGTACAGCTTTTTGTATGTCAATTATACTTCAATTTTTTTCTTTTAAAAAAAGAAATCGTATTGACTATACCTTCGATATATGGCTGCAATCCGACCAGTTCTCAAAGCCTCGACTACTATCACCCAGGTTCAAGATACCATTATCTATCCCTTGAATTACTGTAGTAGTCCTTTAACTGGTCTCCCTGATCAGCCTTTGTACTCCTTTGGATAAACAATCCACTGCAATAAACTTGGTGTGCTTTTATCCTTCACTCATCCACTCTGGAACACCCTATATACATTTCTTAAACTTCACACACTCAATTCATTGTCAGCAAATATTTACCAAGAGCCTAGTATGTTCCCAGTACTGTTGTATATGCTAGGCATATATCGGTGAACAAAACAAAGAAAACTTTCTATGCTAGTAGAGTGTCCATTCTATGGGGAGAGAGAGAGAGTACATAATAAGTACATTATGAAATATGTTAAAAAGCAAAAATGTGGCCGGGCATGGTGGCTCACGCCTGTAATCCTAGCTCTCTGGGAGGCTGAGGCAGGTGAATCGTTTGAGCTCAGGAGTTCGAAACCAACCTGAGCAAGAGCGAGACCCCGTCTCTACTATAAATAGAAATTAATAGGCCAACTAATATATATAGAAAAAATTAGCCAGGCATGGTGGTGCATGCCTGTAGTCCCAGCTACTTGGGAGGCTGAGGCAGGAGGATTGCTTGAGCCCAGGAGTTTGAGGTTACTGTGAGCCAGGCTGAAGCCAGGGCACTCACTCTAGCCTGGGCAA